>CAUYUJ010013936.1:40000-82500 GCA_963575745.1 Prorocentrum cordatum | reverse complement strand
CCCATGGAGGCCCGGCAGGGCGACAAAAGCGAGGCAGCAGTGGAGGAGGAGGAGGAGGAGGAGGAGGAGGAGGAGGAAAAGGAGGAGGAGGAGGGGGAGGAGGAGGAGGAGGAGGAGGAGGAGGAGGAGGAGGAGGAGCAGTGGAGGAGGAGGAGGAGGAGGAGGAGGAGGAGGAGGAGGAGGAGGAGGAGGAGCACCGGGCGACGGGGCCCCCGCGGTCCGCGGCGTACTCCGCCGCGCCCTGCACGTGGGCCTGGGCGTAGACGGCGGCCACGGAGGCGTAGCCGGTGGGCGCCCAGTCGGGCGCCGCGGGCGCGCTGCGGGCCAGGTTCGGGAACTCGCCGACGATGATGCACCCCCCGCCTTCGGGGGCAACTCAGGGGATCCTCCCCGCACCATGGTACTGACTCTCTTCCAGCGGAGCGACGCCCCACCGGCGCCGAGTCGACGCCCCTCGGCGCAAAAGTCCCATCGCAAGGAGCCAGACGCTAGCATCGACATGCGTGCCCTCTCGAGACGGGGCTCCCCTGGTCTGCTCCCGAAGCCGCCGTCGGCCAGGTGGGCAGGCGCCCCGCGCAGGATGCGGGAGGTGATGGCGAGGCCGTCGGGGCCCCCGTCCACGTACAGCGTCGGCGCGCGCTGCGGGCCCACGGGCGCGGCCACAAAGGGCGGGTTGGCCACGACCAGGTGGAAGCCGCTCGGCAGCGGGCCCTCGCCCGGCCCACGGTGGAGGGCGCCGAAGAGGTCGCCCTGCTGGAGGCCTCCCCTGAGATCCTGGCGCTGCAATTTCTTCACAAAGGGCGGTGTCGCCTAGGCTCGGGCCCCAGGGACCCTCACCGATCGATCCGCCTCGAAAGACGACGCAGAAAAAAATGGGGCCCGGGGCTCCGGGGGTGATATGCCGCGATGTGGCCACTTCTTCGCAACGTCGGGCCTCCGGGTCCCGGGCGGGGTCCGAGCAGATGGGGGGTCGGAGGAGTGCACCGCAGCGCCGCTGCGTCTCGGCGACGCCTCGGCTCGGCGCGCTGCATCGGCGAGGCCTCGGCGCGGAGGAGTGCTGGCTCCACGTCGGGGCGCGTCGCCGCTGCGTCTCGGCGACGCGGGGCGATCCTTCGACCCCATCTGGGGCGCACAGGAACATACTAGTACTATATGTCCTCCTTGCAGGCGCGCGTTCGACCCAAAGATATGGCACACCCATCTTGTAGCACATCGCTTCCCGAGCGGTGCGGCCAGAAAGCGCCCGCCACGACGCACATACTATAAGATCTCTCGGCGCGCGCGTCGCCCCATGGGGGGGCGACGCACGCATGATATTAGTATGTCGGGGTGACGCCGACAGAAGGCACCAATATCGCTACGGTCGGACCTAGGGCAGAAGACCATCCGTCAAGAGCAGGAGATCTGCTCCACCAGCCAAGGCACGCAGAGCATTCGAGGGTGCCTGCACATGAGCATCCAACAAGCACGAAGAAGATGAATTAGGGCACCCTCCCCGAACCGACATCGATCTTGTACCTCGGTCCGACCGGACTTGGACCACATGGTATGATATCAGTATGTCGGGGTGACGCCGACCATCTGCTCGGACCCCATCTGGGAGGCCCAGGCCTGCGCCACGTCCACGTGCGGCAGCCCGTTCAGCGCCGCGTTGAGCCTGGCCATCGCGCAGGCCCGCGGGCTGACGTCCTCGCGGGGGCGTCCAAGATCGGGCGTTGGCAGCACCGGGTTGAGTGTTAGGTCGGGCCTCCCCTACAGGCGGATTTAGGCGAAAAAATAAAAATGCTAAAACAAATACCCCGACATAGTCAAAAAATAATCGAAAATGGTCTCCAGACTATGTTTTAACTATTTTTGAATTGCCCTCCTGTAGAGGGATAGACCGTCTAATAGACCCGACTTAAGATTAGTGGGACCTGGTTTAATGATGTGTACTGGGGGACGCCCCCCCCCGCCCCGTTCCACTAACTGGAACTGCCGTCACCCGAAAAAACACCAGCTACGGCAGAGCTAACTGAATGATTCTGGCCGATTTGGCGGCTCCGAGGCCCTACCACTGACCGGGTCCTCTTACCAGGGGTCCTGGCTATACCCGACAAGAGGGGGGCGTCCAAGGGGGGGGGCGCAGATCATGGCCCGCGGCATGTGCGCGGGCCCCGGGGGGGGGGGACTGCAATCAGAAGGGTCTCCATGTATCCACCCCGCCTAGAGCATCACCCCCCTCTTCGGTGGCAACTCATGGGAGCCTCCCATCCCATCTTGTCGGCTCTTGCGAAACGATGCTCATCAGCGCTGAATCGACGCTAAGTCGACGCTAAATCGACGCTAGCCGACGCTACATCGGAGCTAACTGATCGACTCCCAGACGCTATTCGACGCTACTCGACGTTGAAGACGGAATGAACAGGGTTAGGAAGCAACTGCTGGGAGGTCTTCGTCGGAAAGGTTAAGGAGGATTAAGCCCCATTGCGGGGCTGTTACGCCAGAGTGGGCTTCGGATGAAGCGGGATTCAGCCGGATTCGGCGGGATTGAGCCAGATTCAACGGGATCGAGCCGGATGAAGCTGGATTCCGGACCAGGGCAAAATCAGCATTCGACCTCCCAGGAGCTGCATCCGAAGCTAAACACGGCATGAGCAGGGCAGACCCCAGGCTCCCATGATCTGCTGCCGAGCCCCTCTTGGCTTAAGTCGGGCGTGTCCCCCTACAGGGGAAGTTTGGGCGAAAAACTAAAAATACTCAAAAGGTACCCCCAAATGGTCAAAAAATGCTCAAAAATTCGTCCCCAGACTATTTGTTGACTATTTTTGAACATTCCCCCTGTAGAGGGACAGGCCCGACTTAACTCTTGGCCGCCCCCGACGTCCGCGGCCACGACCGGCGAGGCACCGCACCTCGCCGCGTGGAGCGCGGCCACGCCGGAGCCGGTGCAGAGGTCCAGCACGCCGAGGCCCCGGACGAGCGAGCCCGGCCCCGGGCCGTCGCCGAAGGGCGAGGCAGAAAGAGGTCATCAGCTCGAGCTCGGGATCGGCTGCAGGAGTCGCGTGCCTCAGGATAGAGGCCCTCGTCGAGTCTGCACGAGAGGAGACGCAGCAGGCGTCGTGGGTGCGGCGAGCGAGCCGATGCTGAGGCACTCTGCAGCCGATCCCCTGCTCCAGCAACATAAGCCTTCGGAGGTCCGCGCGGATCTCTCGGATCGGCGCTGAGCCCCTCTGGCGGTGCCTCCGGCGCCGGCCCTGGCGCGCTCCGCGAGCCAGGGCGGGAGGTCCAGCGCAGATCCAGGAAATCCACGGGGAGTTCCGAAAGTTGATGTCTGTGCTTATGTTGTTCCCATCGTACTGAAAGACCACATCCCAGCAACAAATATCGAGCACCCGGAAACGTGTCGAAACAGTGTCGAACGAGTATCGCCTCCCAGGGCTCGACACGTGAAACCCCTCCAATTTCGGTACTTTCTGGGTGCTCGAAACTCTTTCTGGTGCTCAAGGCTAAAATAGGTCGGAACATCAAAAGTTGATGCCGTTTTCTTCCTCGAGAAGGAGAGGCAGAGCTCCATGGAGTCGGTGCCGATGGCCATGACGGGATCGCCCTCGGGCCCCACGCTCTCGCTGGGCCAGTCCGTCGCGAGCACCAGGCCCTCGAACGGGAACAGCTGCACCGCCCCCACGCACAGGGTGTCCAGCACCTCCTCGAGCAGCCCGCACCGCAGCAGCGCCTCCGCCGCGCCCGCGCCCAGGGCCTCCTCCACCGCGGCCCTTGGCGTGCCCAGGCCGAGGAGGAACAGGCGGGCGTAGATGGCTCAGCACCACCCGGACGGGCATACCCCATCTCCTTCCATCCTACCGCCCCAGCTTGGGGACATGCCCCTCGTGACCCGAAGGAAGCGGCCTGCATCCCCCAGGCCACGCCCATGGGGACGGCGTTCGGTAAACGATGCTCATTCATCGGTCGGTGGCCTCGGGTCAAAGCGGGGACGCTGGCCGAGGCATGCCGCCGGCGCGCTCCTGCTCCCTGCCCCTGCGCAGGCCCCTGCCGCCTCCCTGCGCGCTGCCGAGGCAGCCGTTGTGCTGGGGTACCCCCGCCACGGTGGTGCTGAGCGGTCGGGGGCGCCGTCACCGGGTCAGCGCACACCCCCCAGGGGTCAGCCGGGGGCCCACCGCGAGACCAGGCTGGCCGCCCACAGTGGCTCCCAAGCCCGGCCCCGCGGAGGCCGGACAGGGAGAATCGGCCCCGCGTGGCCCCCAGACCTGTGGGTCAGCCACAGCGGCTGACCCCCGTCACTGGACCAGGGACCCAACGACACCACCCCTCCCACGGCCCCAGGGGGCCCAGCGTATAATACTAAGAAGCCTGGCGCATGGGCCTGTGCCCGGCACGTCGCCTGCGGCCCTCGCTGGGCCGCAGTCAGCGCCGCAGCACGGGCCGTGGTGCCGCTCGCTTTTTTGGGAGGGGAAACCAAAAGGGTACCGATCCCGCTACTCCCCGGACCTGAATTTCGACGCGAATCAAGGGGTGGCGACGACGGAGACCCGAGAGGACCAAAAAGGGGAAAACGAGGGGAGGGTAGAGGTATGGGTATGATCTTCCTCCTCTGGCTTTTTGGGGTCGCGCTGGCGCCGACCCCCGGCCACGCGAGCCCCGAGATGGTCTGCCCCGCCGTCAGCCCGGTGGCCTCCCCGCCGCCCGCCGCCCACGCGCGCCGCAGCCCGTGCAGCTCCGCCCCCGTCGCCCGCGGCCGCGCGCCCAGCCGCCGCGGCAGCGCGGCGTCGCCGGCGCCCAGGCCGCGCAGCAGCGCGGCCACCGCCGGGGCGCCCGCGGCCTCGAAGTCCACCGCGCCCCGGCAGAGGAGCACCGCGCGCGCCTCCGCGAGCCCGACCTGGGTCTGCTGCACCGAGGGGGTCGAGGGGCACGAAGAAGCACACACACACACACACCCCGGCACAGGAGCACCGCGCGCGCCGCCGCGAGCCCGACCTGGGTCTGCCACGCTGAGGGAGCACCGGAGCACAGGAGCACCGCGCGCCGCCGCGAGCCCGCCCGACCTGGAGCACGCACACACACACACACACAAATCCCAGGATTCCCAGAATGTCTTCCCATCTTTTCGGGGGTCTCGTCTTCCCCCCCCCCACTTCCTATAGTTTCCCATACTTTCCGGGGAATCGACGATGAATTGCGTCTGTATGTTCTTTTCCTCCCCATCACTCGGACGTCCCTTCCCCGTGAGTTCGTCGGTTTCGTGCGTGTATTATGTTGCTGATCCAGGATGCTCCTCGAGGGTCCTCGCTGAGGAAAAAAAGTGCACACGTCCGGGCGATGCCAAGACACTCGGCGGCGAGCCCGGGGGGGAAGTGAGAAGGGGCGGGCCCTCTTAACAGGCTCGGAAGCCCCCCCCCCGGCCTCCTGAGGCTCTTCTGTGAGCCTCGCGCGGCGCACCAGAGCTCGCTCTGGCGAAGGGTCCCTCCTGCGTGAGGAGGAGGAGGAGGAGGAGGAGGAGGAGGAGGAGGAGGAGGAGGAGGAGGAGGAGGAGGGGGGGGCAAGAAGACATCGATGAGAAAGGAGGGGGGATGAGCGGCACGAGGCCCCCCAAACCCCTCCCCGGAGCCCCCCGAGAGCCTTCCGAGGAGAACCCAAGAAGGATCCCTGTGGACTCTGGCGCACGTCGGCGTCGTCGTAGTCGTCATAGTCGTCGTCGTCGTCATCGATGAGAAAGGAGGGAGGATGAGCGGCACGAGGCCCCCCAAACCCCTCCCCGGAGCCCCCCGAGAGCCTTCCGAGGAGAACCCAAGAAGGATCCCTGTGGACTCTGGCGCACGTCGGCGTCGTCGTAGTCGTCATAGTCGTCGTCGTCGTCGTCGTCGTCGTCGTCGTCTTCGCCGCCGCCGTAGTCGTCGTCGTCGTCGTCTTCCTTCAGGGTCGGCGGCATCGGCCGCAAGGCCTTCGCAACAAAGCCTGCTGGGCCGTCCGAGGTCCGATCGGACGTCTTGGGTCGGCACCGGGCCCCCCCTGGCGCTCCAACACAAATCCGCGCGGGCCTCCGAAAGTTCCCCAAACAGTGCTAGCACTTAGAGTTCTTACTTGGCTTAGGGTTCTCAGGGTTCTTACTTGGCTTAGAGTGCTTGGCACTTAGGGTTCTTACCTGGCTAAGCCATCTCGGGGTAAGTGGCGGCTTTTGCGGGCGGTGCCGCCCGTCGCCGCCGTCGCCGTCGCCGTCGCCGCCGCTCGGGGCGAGTGTCGGCTTTTGCGGGCGGTGCCGCCCAGTGCCGCCGTCGCCGTCGCCGTCGCCGTCGCCGCTGCTCGGGGCGAGTGGCGGCTTTTGCGGGCGGTGCCGCCCGTCGCCGCCGTCGCCGTCGCATAGATTGCACCTCATAGATTGCTCAAGCCAAGGCCGCCGCGCGTCGGGCCGCCCTCCGCGCGCATGCAGGCCTCCTTGGGGCTGAAGGGGACCAGCATTGGTCTCTGCGGCTTGAGGCGACGCAGTCCGCGTCGTAACATCGAGAGCTACTTTATCGAGCTCCTCCTCATCGCTGTCGGCTGGCACAGAGGAGCGAGGCTCGACTTCTTGGTGCCGTACCAGTACGTCGGTGGCGACCTGGGCCAGAGGATCTATGAGTTCGTCAGCCGCGGTGAGTGGGACGACGTCCGCGTCACAATTCTGGGGTCGCCTTGGTCCGCCACCGTCCCCACCGCCGGGCAACAGGGATCCTCCGGAGGTGGAGCTCGACACGGTGACGCTCGTGCTGAGGGCCTCAGCTCCTTTGACGGGCACCATACCGATGCCGCCAGCGCCACCTTCTCCGCCGCCGAGGCCGATCAAGGTGCTCCAGCGCTGGACGAGGTTCAACCCAGAGGTGCAAGACAGCGACACCAAGGAGCAGGAGGAAACCGAGAAGCTCTCTTACACGGCGTGCAAACGCATGAAGCGCAAGAGGAAGCTCGGCAAGTCGACGGACATGTGCATGCGCGAGCTCTCCGAGGAGGCTCCGCCGAGCCCGACACCACCGAGGTCCTTGGGGAGCGGCCTGGGCCTCGCGGCTGCGTCGAGTACTGCATCGGCGACTTCCACATCAGGGACGACGGGGACGGCGATCGTGATGAACATCGGCGACATGACGGTGCCTCTGCCTCCGCCCCCCCTGATGATGACGAGGGAGGAATATTCAAAAATCAACTTAACACCCGCGTCGTGCTTCACTTAAGACGATGATTTGAATACTCCTCCTGTACACCTCAAGACGATGGGGGCCCCCCGCCCCTCGCCGCATCGGAACTAAGCTGGTCCCCAAGCGTTGCGCTTGAGGAAGGAGGGCTACAGCTTGGCCCCGCCCGGCACTCCGCACGTCGTGGAGCAGAAGGCCGGGCCTGCCATCGTGAGCAGCAGCCACGGCCTCAGCATCGATGCGGAGACGTTCGTTCCTGGAGTTCTGTGCACGTTGGAGGAGGAGACCAACTAACCGATCGAGTCCAGCGTCGAGGGCGGCTGCGAGACCACCTTCGACGACGACGAGCCCACCTTCACGGACATCAAGGTCAGGTTCCACATTCCCGAGGGCGCTTTGCCCACAATCTCCGAGGGCACCTTCCCGCCCGTCATCAGCAACATTGAGGGCGACTTCCAGCCCACCTTCGGGGGCGACTTCCAGCCCGCTGTGAGGAGCGACTTCGAGGGCGACTCCCAGCCCCCGGCGACCCCGACAACGAGGGCCACATCGAGCCCAACGAGAGCGGCCAGAGGCAGTTCACGGAGGAGCAGCTCGCGTCTCTGGGTGCTGAGGCGTCTGGCGATCCTGAAGCGTTTGCGCTGGGCTCCTCGGACATCTTCGGTCGGTGCATTGGCAACTTCACCATCATTGTGGAGAACGTGTTCGAGCCGTTTTTGGTTCAAACCCGCGCGGCCCCGCGATTAGGAGCCTGGGCGTGAGCGGACCACTGGAAAAAAAGGCACCACATGGACTGAACACACATAGATTGCACAGCATAGATTGCATTACATTGGTTGCCGCGAGTCAATTCTCTTTCGCGCAAAAAAATCGGACTCCCCCTCCCTGGCTTTCTCGATCCACTTTTGCGCATTGCAATTTACTTTCGGTTCTGCCCCATCGTCCACCCAAAAAATAAGCTCGGACCATCCCAGCCGCGCCGGTAGAGACCCCCCCCGCCGTCCTCCCGACCAAAAAACTATGCGCGCACACTCGCTTATCAAAAATCAGCAGTGTTCGAAAATCCCTTGCGACAGCAAAAAAAACAAAATGCACACGCGCGCGTCGTCGCGCGCATACCGACATCCTTCGGAACAAATCGTTCGAAGAACGCTCGTTTTCGGAAGGAATTCAAAATCGAGCGTCCAACATACATATGCAAACACATGGTTTCGCAACAATGATTCTCGAACAAAACAAAACAAAACAAAACAACTGAAAACAAAAAAAAACTGCGCGCGCGGTTTTGCGAACCCCTTTTTCATTTTTTATGTGTTGAAACACGGTTGCCAACATCTTCAGAAAATGCAGCCACACGGGCTTCGCAAGCGCATGTCGGCACCGCTCGAACGCCTTCGCGCGCGTGCCGTCGCGAAAACCCTTTGCAACAAAGGCGACGAAATACACGCGCGCGCGTCGTCGCCGCGCATTGCATAACGATTCAAAACCGACTGCCCAAAAAACAATCAAAAAAACACTCGGCTTCGCAACATCCGCTTTCACAAAAAAGGCGTGCGCGCTATTGCGAATTCTTCAGAAACCATAGGGTTTTCAACATCTACATGAAATTCTGCCAAGCGGGCCTTTGGCGCCGCATGCCGACATCATTCGCACGCCCTTGCCCGCGAGCTGGGGGGGGGGGCCCGATCCGTGCCAAATAAAACCATGCGGGCCACTCTCGCGCGTCGGCCGCGCGCGCATGCCGATTTCTTTCCAAAACCCTAATCACCGATGCGAGGACGCCGTCATCGTGGGCGGCGTGATCAGCATCGGCGCCCGCACTGGCCGCGCCTTCGTCGGTGCGAACATCGTCACCAGCATCGCCACTACCGTAGTCGACGTTGCCATGATTCCGAACCGGCCCAAGTCGCCGATTCGCAGTGAAGTGCCCGCTGGGATGCGCCCAACGGTCAGCGCCACAGCGGCCGCGCCCGTGGCGCCAAACCAGCTGACCGCTGCGCGCGCATGCTGGGGATGGCGCGGCCGCAGAGGTGCACCAGCCAATGCCAAGCATGCCTCGCAATCGCCACCGTATAGGTTTTGCGAACCAAGTTGCGGATGGGTGGGTAGGATGTCTGCAAGAGCACTAATGAATAAAAACAAATTGCACCGCGTATGCTGCACCACATAGATTGCACCACGCAGACTGCACAGCATAGATTGCATTGCTGCCGCGCGCAAATTCTCCTTCCGAAAAAGAGAATAAACTCGACCCCCCCAGAATTAACAGGTCACGCTTTCGTATTCCAATGTACGTATGATTCTGCCCCACCATCCGTCCGAAATGTGAACTCGTATTATCCCAGTCGAACCCGTATCGCCTCCCCCGCCATCCTCTGCAAAAACATGTTGCGCGCACTCTCGTTTGTCAGAAATCATAAGTTTTCAAGAATCCCTTGCAACAAATTGGACGAAGTGCACGCGCGCATCGTCGCGCGCGCATGCCAAGGATTTCAAAATCAGGCTTGCAAAAAAAACACCCCCCAAAAAAAAAACATACAACAACACATGTTTTCGCAACACTGAATTGCTGAAACAACTTACGCGCGCGCCCTTGCAAAATCTTAAGAAACCATAGATTTTTTCAAGATGCTCAAGAAATGCTTCCAAACGG
Organism: Prorocentrum cordatum; assembly: GCA_963575745.1. Lineage (NCBI taxonomy): Eukaryota > Dinophyceae > Prorocentrales > Prorocentraceae > Prorocentrum > Prorocentrum cordatum. The sequence continues at coordinate 72,687 of CAUYUJ010013936.1, read as the reverse complement.
GCTTCGCGCGCGCATGTCGAAATCTGTCGAACGCCCTTGCGCGCGTGCCGTCGCGAGAATCCTCTACAATACATCGGACGAAGTGCGCACGCGCGCGTCGTCGCGCGCGCATGTCTAAATCTTTCCAAAACCTTCGGTGTCGAAACGACTTCAAAATCGAGTCCAAAAAACATACAAAAACACAAGGGTTCGCAACACGGATGTTCAACAAAAGCGTGCGCGCTCTTGCGTCGTCGTCGTCGTCGTCGCCGTCCTCTTTGTTTTCTCGTCGTCGTCGTCGTCTCCGTCATCGTCCTTTGTCTTTCCTCGTCGTCGTCTTGGCGTCGTCGTCGTTTCCGTCGTTGTCGTCGCCGTGGTCGTCCTTCCTCCCTCGTCGTCTTCGTCGGCGTTTCGTCGTTGTCCCTCCTATTTCGTCGCCGTCGTCGTCGTCGTCGTCGTCATCGTCTTCCCTCCTCCCTCGTCGTTGTCGTCGGCGTCGCCGTCTTCCCTCCTCCTTCGTCGTTCGCGTCGTCGCCGTCCTCCCTCCTCCCTCGTCGTTGTCGTCGTTGCCGCCGTCGTCGTCCTCCCTCCTCCCTCGTCGTCGTCGTCGTCGTTGGCGACGTCGTCGTCGTCGTCTTCGTCGTCGTCGTCTTCGTCGTCGTCGTCGTCGGCGTCGTCGTCGTCGGCGGCGTCGGCGTCGTCGTCGTCGGTGTCTTCGTCGTCGTTGTCGGCATCGTCGAAGACGTTGGTGACGTCGTCGGTGTCGTCGTAGTCGTTGTCGGCAGCGTCGTCATCGTCGTTGTCGCTGTCGTCGTCGGCGTCGGTGTCGTTGCCAAATGCCATTTGGTACCCGCCGTCACGGTCTTCAGAGGTTTTGCAAACCAAGTTGCGGGTGGGTGGGTGGGATGTTTGCGCGAGCAGTGGAGTGGACAACTCACTGCGAACAGAAATAAATTGCACCACAAAGATTGCGCCGCATAAATTGCATTACATAGGTTGCACCGCGTAGATTGCACCACGTAGAGTGCACCGCATATCTTGCCTTACATAGGTTGCATCGCACACATTGCACCACATAGATTGCACCGCATAGACTTCAAGAACCTACTGTTTGGGGTCCACGCTGGTTAACACCTATGCGTATGCAATCTTCGAGATTAGCACTGTTCCCCAAACATTGTCCCATATGTTCTGCCCCTGCGACGTCCAGGCGTGGCCTCTCCATGCCCTGCGCTGCAGCCAGGCGAATCCCAGCGGAGGTGTCCAACACCCCAGTGTCGATCGGACCCTTAGGCATAGAGTTCGCGAGACCCAGACGACCTCGGGTCATAAAAAAATGACGACGGTCGATGTTTCACTATTTCGACGTTTGGGGGCCCTCGCCGGGCCCCGGGACCGTCAACGAAAACTACTGGGGGAATGAGTCGATATCTCTAGGGGTCGACGTCATGAAACAAATCATGTCGGGGGCCTGCGGAGGTAGGAGGGCAGCGAGATCGGAATTTTGTGGCATGCCTGAAATGGGTACGGGAAACAAGGGGAACAATGCCCGAGAACAAATGTTGTCCCAAACCGACAGCGGCCGCTGTTGGGCAGGTGACCGTCCGTCCCCAAACGGGCAGCGTCCGCGGCGATGCCGACAACGACTCCTGCCCAGGATGGCCAAGGGCTCCTGCCAGTCCTCGCCCCCGTTCTTTCCGTATACCCTCTCCGGTAGCAGCGGCTCGTTTCTGAGCTTCGGTCGGCAACCGTTCCCCATCCCCACTTGCGTGGCCCGGGCCCCACGACCGATTTACCCTCCCAGATGGGGATGTAGGCTGTTCCCTTCGGGCGTCGAGGAAGCGTCCCCAACTGGGGCGGTGTGATGGTGGAGCCGGCATACCATGGCCCCGTGGGGATGGGGACAGGTTAAACGATAGTGAGTTTCCACCCCTCCCTGTCCAACTGACGCTAATCGACGCGAGCCGATCCGAATCGACGCTTCATCGACGCTTGATCGACGCTGATCGAGGCACGTCGACGCCAGATTTAACTATCCCATCCACTACCAGACGCCAATCGCCGCGAAGGAACTCCAGAGGCGGACCTGCGAAGGTATACAAAGGCCCCCGTGATCGGCTACCGAAGTCGTCCGGGGAAACCGGAGGGTACCGATACCCCCGCTCCCCGGACCGCTCCCGGGGTGCGTACTGGCCAGAAGTTCGGGGCGAATGCGGCGGCGGCGACGAGGACCTCCCAGGAAGCCGAAAGCGGAGGGAAAAAAACGGGGCCGGGGTATTAGATGCTCGTTCTGGGGACCTTCCTGGAGCCACTCGCTCCACTCGTGCGTCGAAGCTGCGTCGAACCTGAGTCGAACCTGAGTCGAACATGAGTCGAACCTGAGTCGAATCTGAGTCGAACCTGAGTCGAACCTGAGTCGAACTAGAGTCGAACCTGAGTCAAACAGATCCATCAGGTGGCCCCCAGGAAGGTCCCCAAAACGAGCATCGAAGGGGCAGCAGCCTGGGGTATGTACACCTCTTCCTCCCCCCAGCTCGTCCCCACTCTTGCCGTACCAGTCGGCGTGCTGGCACGAGGAACGGAACACAGGGGAACGGAGGGGCTCGCCCCGATCGTCCCCACTCTTCCTCCCCCCGATCGTCCCCCCGATCGTCCCCCCGATCGTCCCCCCGAACGGCTATGCACCTCTTCCTCCCCCCGATCGTCCCCACTCTTGCCGTACCAGTCGGCGTGCTGGCACGAGGAACGGAGCACAGGGGAACGGAGGGGCTCGCCCGGCCGCGGCGAGCTCCGGCCACGAGGGGGCTCCCCGACGCGCTGCTCGAGGAGGGACCGCCCGGAGAACGGGGCCCCTCCGGAGCCCCAAGTGGCCCTGATTTCCACGCCGTCTTGGCTGCACCCTTAAGTCGGGCCTGTCCCCCCACAGGGGGATCTTCGGCGAAAAATAATAAACATACCCAAGAAGTAATAAAACATAGTCCAAACATAATCTGGGGACTATTTTTTGGATATCTGTTGACCTTTTTGGTGCATGTTTGGTGTAGTTTTTATTTTTCGTCGAAAATCCCCCTGTAGGGGGACAGGCTCGACTTGACTGTACCCCTTCCGATCGCAGCGCATCGATTCCCTCTCTCCATGCCCGACGCCGATCATCGCAGGAACACCGAAACCGGCCTAACTGGCACTGGTTGTGGTGGGCAGGGGCACCCCAGACGGCCCAGCAGGTGTTCCATGTCGAGGTCGGCGGCTTCTCCCCCGAGTGGCCCGCCCGAAGAATCCGCTTAGCTGTGGTTGCGGTTCTGTGCTGTAGGCGAAGCCAGGACGAGCACAACTTCGGGTGAGGACAAATCGAGCATCTCTGAGATCCCGCGGCCCTATGGAGGATGTATCCGGCGCCGCGGCCTTCTTGGAGCGTTCCGGAACGCTCTGAGAGCGTGCAGGAAAGCTCTTGAATCGAGCAAGGACCGACCTTCTCGGCATTCCTATAGCACGAAACATTTTTAGAACCCACAAATGCTCTAAGAACACAAACAATGTTCTTAGAACATGAACCCGACGTGTTTTCAAAGAAGACAGTCTCAGCCACAAATGTTTCAAGAACATGTCGTATAGAGCGCAAAAGGTTATTAGAACATTATTTGGTGGAGTCTATATGGGGACACCAAAGGGTGCTAATACCGCTACTCCCCGGACCTCTCCTGGGGTGCGTTCTGACCAGGATTTCGAGGCGAATGCAGCGGTGGCGACGAGGAATGGAGGCACAAAAAGGAGAAAACGAGGCAAGGGTAGAGGTATGGGTATCTTTTCCTCCTCTGAAATATCAGAACATTCTTTGGTGGGCATTATAGGCGAGCCAGGACGCTCCGCCACTGCTTGATGGAACGGGCTCGTCCTCGCCCCGGCCCCACCCCACGGATTAGAGTGGCAAAAAATCCACCCCCATTATAACCACCTCGACACGCGAAGCCGTTTACTAATCGCCCCCACTGAAGGAAACGAACAGGGCAGGGCTGTTTAGTAAACGCCCAAGGCCATTTAGTAAACACCAATTGTCCTGTCCGGGTGGTCTTTCCTCCCTTAACGCATGGGCCGACCGCCGCTCCGGCCCGCAGCGCCTCCCGCCAGGCCTGGGGCAACCGGAAGGCACCGACACGGCGGCGACGACGATGACGACGACGACGACGACGACGACGACGACGACGACGACGAAAACATCGAGGACGACGACATCGAGCACGACGACGATGACGACGACGACGACGAGGACGACGACTAAGAGACGACGGCAGCTCCCAGGGTGCGCTCTGACCAGGATTATGAGACGAATCCAGGGCGGCGGCGGCGAGAGCCTCCGAGGGGGCCCAGAGCGGCGAGGACGACGGAATGGCAGCAGCATGGGCACCTTTTTCCTCCTCCTCCTCCTCCTCCTCCTCCTCCACTTCCTCTCCTCCTCCCCTCCCCCTCCTCCCCCTCCTCCCCCTCCTCCTCCTCCTCCTCCTCCTCTTCTTCTTCTCCTCCTCCTCCTCCTCCTCTCCTCCTCCTCCTCCTCCTCCTCCTCCTCCTCCTCCTCCTCCTCCTCCTCCTCCTCCTCCCCGCCACGTCGCTCGGACGGCCGCTCCCCGTGCATGTGTTTCGGCGTCGCGCGCGCATATCTCCTTCGCGAGAGGACCCCACAATGCTCTTTTTGATGGCCCACGTCGAAAGAAAATGCGCACGTCGAGGAGCGAGAAGGGAGGAGGAGGGAGGAGGGAGGAGGAGGAGAAGGAGGAGAAGGGAGGAGGAGGAGGAGGAGGAGAGGAAGGAGAGAGGAGGAGGAGGAGGAGAAGAGGAGAGGGGAGGAGGAGGGGGAGAAGAGGAGGAGGAGGAGGAGGAGGAGGAGGAGGAGGAGGGAGGAGTGGAGTGGAGCAATCGGACGTAGTCCGTTCGGAACCCAGGGATGCCAGGGGGGCCATCCAGTATTTCTCGGAGGGCCGTGGGGGGCGACATCCCACGGCCCACCGCGACAGGCCCCCCTGGCCTCGCAATTTACTCGGTGGCAGCACCCGCCGCGAAGGAACCGATCGCGGCTTCGGCTGCCGAAACGTGCAAAGCTTCAAGCACTGCCTTGCTGGGACCCGCTCTGGACGGGTGGAGGCCTCGCCTGATCCTGCTGAGGTTCTCGAGGCCTTTGCCCGTGGGTCCCAGGGCCCTGCGCTCTCCCACTTGGTGGGAGAGAGGGCACGGCAAAAGAAGGCTTTTAACCTGGTGCGTGGCCGTATGGCCGCACTTCACACAAAAGAACATCTGCCACTTGGGGATGGTGGCCAAAAAGTGGGAGGGGTGGATCAACTTGCCACTGATCACGCGGGGACCCCTCGACCACAGCACCTCTCCACACGCGGCGAACTCGGGAAGGGGGCAAGGCGGCACACACTCAGTGGCGGCAGCTGGAATAACGCGGCACGCGTCAACGATGATGAGGCAAGCAGGGCATCTCCATTTGTCTGCACACCGCTCGAATTTGTGCTGAGAAGCCGCGATCGCGGTCTGCAGCTGAGAGCGAGGGGCTGCAACCTGGGTGAATTGCCTTTCTGGCCACTGTCCTCGAGGCTCTGAATTCTTGCCTAAGGAACGTAAGATCAGTCGGGCCCTCTGTCGGACGATGGCTGCAATAGCGTCATATTCATCAGTCCTGGGGACAGGCGGGAGGGCAAGGGTGGCCGACTTGTGGGCCGCTCTTCCCGCGAGCTCATCGGCATGCTGGTTGCCGAGAGCCATAAATTTTTGGAAACCATTCAACGAGAGGGGATCGGCATGAGATGGGGTCCAGAGCACCGAGACCGAAGAGCAGCCGCCAGGTCGATCCTGCACGAGGTGCCGAATTCTCAGCCAGAGATCCCCATTCTTATTCTTGCCTCTGAGGCTGCCAGGTCGGAGACATCTGCCATTCTGCCAGCCGCGCTGTAGGGCTAGGTGATCGGTAACAAACGTGAAATCATGCTGGCACGTCTCGAGAGCCAGGCAAAACGCATGCAATTCGCCTCTTGGGACAGTCTGGCGGGGGCCTGGGAGGGGGGCGAGGAGGCCAGCATGGAGGGCCCATGAAGCCGAGGGAGGGTCCCATCGGAGGGCCGCGAGGCCAGAACCAACACGTCTTCGTCTGACGTCGTCGGAAAAGGCGCCGCCAGATCCGTCGCCAAAAAGAAACAACTCGCCCTCAGCGTTACGAGCTCCTTCCCACGACGGCAACCCATCCCGCACCGCGCCAACCAACTCCCACCCGTCCCTCCCAGTCAATGGCTCGAACGCGGGCGTAGTGAGAGCGGCGGAGGGAATGCCACGGAGCCACAGGGCAGGGTCAGCTTCGGCCCCCGCCACGGCTCGCGGTAGTAGCTTGTCACTGGCCTCAAACTCAGGCCCCACGTTCGCCTCACACTGCCACATACGGTGAAACAGGGTTTCAGGAACTCCTGCGCTGCATCGGTCGCAGTTCCTGTCGATCTGGTAGCCCGAGTTGTGGAGGCGGCCCCTGGTCCATTGTCCTCCACTGATGACGGTGTTGTTGAGGGCCCAGTCGCTGAAATCACCGTTTGCGAGGAACCTCCTTTGCTCGATGCGGATAGTGACCATGTCCGCTCCTCCAGCCAGCGTGTCGCCATGGTCATGGGTAGCGGCCTGAGTCCAAAGGAGCCTGTGAAAATCCTCGCTGAGGTCCTGCAATACTGTGTGGATGTCGGCGTCGGGGAGGTCTGGGTCGTGGGCAGAGGGGAGGTTCCACTCCTCAATGTAGCCGTCCTTTGTGCGCCTCCACGTGGTGGCTGAGGTCGGCTCCCAGCTGGCCTCCAGCAGTGTTGCGATGGTCGCGCCAGTGGGTCCCTTGACCCTGCACCACAGCTTGGGGCCTGCGGCTAGCAAGGTGGTCTTGATCCTTGGCCATGCTCTGATGATCCTGGCGTGCGTGCTCGGGTGGCGTATCCAGCGCTGGAGCCAAGCCTCGATGAACTCGATTCTTAGGGAAACTCCTGGGCCCATGCCGTCGAAGGTGGCGCCGAGGAGGGAGGTGAGGCATCGGCCCGCTGCTGCCCCCGTGGCAGCGATGGCGGCCTGACGGCGCCATCGTAGTAGAGCGTGTCGAGCAAGGCCGTGCACCTGATGACCGAAGACTCCTTCGGGGAGAGCGCCAGTACGCCACAGTCCTGCTGAGATTCGAGCCTGCTGTGCAGTGCTGCGTAGCCGGTGTATCTTGCGAAACCTAGCTGCGGCTGAGCTCTGTCGCTTCCTGGCTTTTGCTTGTACTCGTCGAGTAGCCGCGGCCGCGTCGACTCCGAGGTCCACGGCCGTGGCGGTCGCTGTGACAGGGATGTCGTACTGCCGCAACATCTTGGCAAGCGATTTGCGGACCTTGGGGGTGGAGCCGATGAGGACCGTCTTGTCAGAGATGGGCAGCTCGAACTCCTTTAAACCGTCGCAGAGCGTCTTGGCGGCACGGGGGAGGTGCTTCTGAAGTGTGCGTAGGACTCCTTCGACTCGAAGGACGGTGTCGTCTACGAAGGTCCACATCTGGGCTAGCTCGGCCTGAGCTTGGGCTTGCCGTAGAATAGGAAGTAATATGAGTCGCGCCAAGGTCGTGCCATGCGGGGAGCCTGCGATGATGCCTTTGGAGGCGAAGATAGGCATACTCACCCATTGTCGGCTGCGCAAGAATCTGGGCGCGAGGTATAGCTGTACTTCGAGAAGTAGAACGATGGGTGGGAAGCCGCAGTTGAGGCCGACCATGATGAGGTTGGCGAGCTTGATATTGTCGTAGAACTTCTGGATGTCCAAAAGCAATGTGGCTGACTGTATGCCAAGTGCTGAGGCTGTCTCGTCTAACAAGGCCCTGTGCAGGGCGGCCTGGAGAGCTGAGGAGCCTTTGATGGCTGTAGTCCAAAAGTCATCCAGTCCTTGGGTCCAGGAAGTAGATGCCGTCGATCTGATGCGAGACCAGAGTCTGGCCATGTGAGGTAGCATGCCGAGGACCCTGTCGCCTCCAGACTTCTTGGCTGCTAGGGCTGCAATAGTGCCTGAGATTTGTAGTGGCCATATGCCTGCCTGCTCTACTGCGTTGAGGATATCCGCATAGGCTTCGACTGCTGGTTCTGGTAGTCGATGGAGGTCGCGAGGTCCAAGTGCGTCCACTCCATGTGCTTTACTGGGTGGCACGCGGCCGTGAAAACGATGTACGATCTCGGCTGTGATGGGCTCGAGCGGTTGGTGTGCGGCTGCTGTCTTGGCCTTTGATAGCGCCTGTAGGATGTCGTCCGGGGTCTCTGTGGCCTGCCATACTTGTTGCCATTGTTGCTTCTTGCTGTCCATGATAACGGCGGGGTCGGCGATGGTCAGGTTGGTCGTGTAGGCCTCGATGTGGCGCACGGGCGCTGGCTTGACATGGGCGTGTAGTACTCCAGGGCGGTGTTTCCATTGCTTGGCGAGCCAGGCGCCGTAGGCCCTCTTGGACTTAGCGAGGGCGGCGGCCAGCGCTCTGGAGGCCCAGGTAGCAGTAATGGTGACCAAGTCGCCGGTGTCCTCGTTGTCCAAGTGCGGGGCCCAGACGAGTGCAAACCAGCGGAAGATGGTGTCCTCGACCTTCTCGAACTGGAGGTCGTGAAAGTGAGTGCTGAAGTGGTCCGCGCGCTGCTGGATGATGGAGGCCTGCTGCTGCATGAGCGCTGTGTGCTTGGGCTTGTCGTGAAGCGCAGCGTAGCGCTTGATGAGGGCGAGCGTGATTGCCCACCATTCAGACTGAGGGTCATGTACGTGAACGCGGCCTGGGGCGGCGGCCGTCTTCTTCCAGGAAAATTGGTAGCCTTGGGCACGGCCTGTGAAGGCTGCGGCTTCCTTGGGGTCGATCTGGTGATGGCTGATCATGGTGTTCTCGAGCGCCGTGACCCATTTGGCGTACTTGAGGTTGAGGTCGTCGGCGTGGTGCGCCCAGTGAGTGTACACGAAGTGCGCGCGGGGCTGCTTACAACGTGTGGGCACTGCTTGCTGCCATTGCTCCTCCCAGAGGTCGGTCGGGATAGCGTAAGGGATGGGCTCCTGTGCTGCGGGCTCGTCTTGAGGCTGGAGTTGTGCTGCTGCTTGTTGGAGTTCAGGAGGTAGTTCGCGTAGGCGTGCCGCTCGAGCTTCTGCTGTTTTGCGTCTCTTGATGGCGGACTTGCTGTTGGGGTCGGGTGGGATCCTGGGTCTGTCCACTGATGGGAAGGCTCTGGGGGTATGGATCGACTGATACCACCAGGGGTCTGCACTGCCTGCTCGAACCTCCAGGCCCACGTGGGTGGCCCAGGGGGCGGTGGGGCACTGGCGAATGGAGATCGTGTGCTCGATGCCAGTCTTGACCAATGCGAAGTCGAGCGTGAGCCCCTGGCCCTTGTCGCACGTGGCAGATCCAGGCGCTCGCACGATGGTAGCATTCCATTTGGCGGGCCACTCTGTCGCTGCGAGCTGCTCAGGAGTCATATTCCAATCGGCCAGGATGATCCACGGGTCAGAGAGCATAGTGACGAAGGCCCCCAGCGAAAGTAGCTTATCGTGCACTGCACCCTCGATCTGCCTGTGGGGTTCCAGGTATGCTGCAATAACGACCAGGTTGCCCGAGCGTCTGTGCCATACCATGGGGGTGAAGCCTCGGAACGGGTCGGGCCTGCGCTGGGAGATGGCCAGGTCGCGGAGGTGGTTGAAGGTTGTGGCCTGGACGTGGTACCTGGAGAGTATGATCTCGCCGCCCGTGTTGCCTCCGTCGGATCTGCTGGTCGGCGTGGCTGTAGTCGATGATATCCTCCAACCATCTGATGCTAGCTTGTTGTAGATGAGAGGGGCCTTACCGTGCGAGATGTGTGTCTCCACCAATGCCACCATCTGATATTGTTTGCCTGGTCCTGCCAACCATTTCTCCGACTGTGGCCCCCACTGGGTAATGTTGGAGAAGAAAAGGGAGTGATCTGACGGCGTGGGATTCGTAGGGCCTTCGTCTTGGTAGACGGGTCTGGGGACGGGTCTCGGGCTGCTGGGCTTGCATGGGCCTTCCACAGCGGTCGAGCCGATGGCTTCCGCCATCTCATCGCCCCCTACCAAGGACTGAGTCTTGGGCGGGGCGGCATCAGGGTGTGCCTTTGGCACCTGATCCCCTGGTTCCTGTACCAACTGCTTGTCGACAGCTCGGGCCGTCTCATCACTCCCTACCGAGGACAGCGTCTCGGGCGGAGCGGCATCAGGGTCGGCTCGCTCGGCACGCTGCGGCTGCCCTGGGTCCCATGATACTGCGTCGACGGACTGTGCCGCCTCATCGCCCCCTGCCGAGGACAGCGTCTCGGGCGGGGCGGTAGCAAACTGAACTGTGGCTGCGAAATCGATGTGGGCGTCCAACTCGGCCAGCTCGTCGAACGGGTCGAGGACTGCGTCCATTGTGTTGATGATCGGTGGGTTGTCGTATTTCATGGTCTCTGACGGTAGGCGTCCCGTCTCACCATTCCGTCCAGGGTCGGGTAGTAGTCGGCTAAAGAGGCTGCTGCGCTCCAGCCGCGGCGGTAGCGGTGGGCTTGCGCATCTGGCTGAGCATCTTCTGTGCCTTGTCTTCGAGGTCGGGGTCCTTGTTGATCGCTGGTACAGGCTGTGCAGCGACGCTGCCGTCAGAAGTAGCACCAGCAGCAGGTGCGGGAGGCTCGTCGCCTGGCGCCGCTGGCGATGAGGCCACGGAGCCATCAGCGTCCGCTGCGGCTGCCGCTGGGGGTTCGCCTGCTGCCGCCGAGGCGGCGGGCGGAGATCCACCTCCCTCTCGGGCGTGACCGTCCTCGTCGGCCCGCTGACGCTTGGCGGCGAAGCGCGTGCGCATGGTGCTGGCCTCTGTGCGGAGCTGGCTGATGCGGCTGGCGGTGTTGCCGAAGAGCTCGGTGACCTTGGCCTTGAGCTCCGTGGCGAAGCGCTGCTGAAGGGATCCCCATGCCTGGCGATCGCTGTCGTCGATGTCGAGGCCTTGGAGATCGAACGCCGAACCCGCTTCGATGGATATGTCACCGTCCTCGAGGAGGCTGGTGAGGTTGAACGTCGGGTTCTGCTGCGAGGCCGTGGGAGTAGCGGTGCCGCCCTTGCGAGCGACTTGGAGGGCATCGAGAGCGGCTTGAGCCTCGGCCTGGGCTTCTGCCAACTTGTAGGCGGCCTCCTCCGACGCCGCCTTGCGCTCGGTGTACCAGCTGAGCGCCTTTTGCTCACTCTCGAGCAGCCTCTCCAGGTTGTTCTTGCAGCGGCGCTCCGTGGCCTGGGCGCGGCTGTAGATGTCGTTGAGGTCGGCTGGCTTCTGCGGCTGGGGCGGCGGGATCTGCGACTTGATACCGTCGATGGCTGCCTTGTCGATGTGGGGGGCGATCGCCTGGAGCTCCGCAAGGATGTCCTCTGCGGAGCGCACCTTGGGGGTGTCGTTCTTGTTGGCCCACCAGTCGTCCTCTTGGTTCTTGCCATTGCCATTGCCTCGGCGGCGGCGGGACTTGGGCCATGACGACCACGGTTCCCATCCCGTCTCGGGGCTGGGCTGCTGGGTACAGCTGGGGTCGGCCTGGGCTGCAGCCTTGGCGCGGGCCTCCCAGGCGCCTTGAACTGGAGGCGGGGAGTCTGTCCACGGCGCCAAGGCTTTGCTGCACCAGTAGCACGTCTGGTTGGTCTTGTAGTTCCAGGAGTACGAGCAGGAGTAGCACTTGACATAGGCGCTGCGCTGCTGCGGAGGCGCCATGGACGAGAGTGACTGAGGAAGCTCACCTGCGGGCTGCAGGAGGCACACGGAGAGTTGAACAAAGCTGTCGGGCTCAAGAGCCCTGGCACTGGCCGCGGACTAGCGGTATCCACTTGTTCCCCTGTGGAACTAGGCATCTTGAGCCAAAATGGCTACGGAAGGGGAGGAGGAGGGGAGAGGAGAGGAGGAGGAGGAGAGGAGGAGGTGGAGGAGGAGGAGGAGGAGGAGGAGGAGGGAGGAGGAGGAGGAGGAGGAGGAGGAGGAGGAGGGGGAGGATAGTCACGGCTGCCAGTTAGGGTACGGGTGGTTCCCTTCAACAGCCAACTTGTCGTGCGTATCGATGAGTGAGGATACCAACCTCGGGGAGAGCGCGTTTCGCAGGCGCTTGCTTGGAAAAATACCCACCAACCCTCCCGGAAACCCCCGAGGGGGGTCCCTGGCTCGAAACGTGAGGGGGGGAACCCGAAAGGGAGAAAATTCACCCTATTTGACTTGGGGTCGTTCTTGCTTGTTTGCCTTTCTTTCTCTGTCTCCGTCTCTTTTTTTCTGTTTTCCGTTTTGCTCTCTCTCTCTCTCTCTTTCTCTCTCTCTCTCTCTTTTTGTTGTTTCTCTCTCTCTCTCTCTCTTTCTTTGTTTTTCTGTTTTGAATCTCCACAAATTGGATCCTTTGGCGGATTACAAGTCGATTAAATTTGTAATCCTCCCAAAAGGAATTCCATTTGAAACCCAAGGCCAGAGGCCCAGGAGGATACAAGGGACAAAAAGCCCCCCCCCCAAAAAAAAACAGAAAAAACATGGAAAAAGCAAAACAAGCAAAAAAGCTGAAACACTCTGCGGTTTTCAAATCCACGACCAAAATACCATTAACATCAATTACATTCTGGTGGTAGATTTGAAAAACGCAGAGAGCCTCAGCTTGTTTTGTTTTGTTTGCTTTTCCATTGGTTGTTCTGCTTGTTTTGCTTTTTTCCGTGGTATCCTCCTGGGCCTACCCAGGGCCAGAGGCCCAGGAGGATACCATGGAAAAAAAACAAAAAAAAACAGAAAAACCATGGAAAAAGCAAAACAAGCAAAACAAGCTGAGACTCTCTGCGTTTTTTTCAAATATACCACCAGATTGTAGTTGATTTTAAGTGTATTCTGGTCGTGGATTTGAAAATCGCAGAGTGTCTCAGCTTTTTTTGCTCTTTTTGCTTTTTCAATGTTTTTGTTTCTGCTGTTGTTGCTTTTTTCCTTGGTATCCTCCTGGGCCTTCCCAGGACCAGAGGTCCAGGAGGATAACAGGGGAAAAAGCAAACAAAGCAGAACAACCAAGGAAAAAACAACAACATGAAAACAAGCTGAGACTCTCTGCGTTTTTCAAATCCACGACCAGAATACAATTAAAACCAATTACATTCTGGTGGTATATTTGAAAAACGCAGAGTGTCTCAGCTTGTTTTGCTTTCCTTGCTTTGTCCTTGGTTGTTTTGTTTTTTTGTTGTTGTTTTTTTCCCTATTATCCTCCTGGGCCTACCCAGGGCCAGAGGCCTAGGAGGATACCAGGGAAACGGCAAACCAACAAAAAAAACATCAAAAACAGGGAAGCAAAAAAAAATAAAAACAGCTGAGACTCTCTGCGATTTTCAAATCCACGACCAGAATCCAATTTAGAGTAAATCAATTACATTGGTGGTAGATTTGAAAAACGCAGAGAGTCTCAGCTGTGTTTGCTTTGTTTGCTTTTTCCTTGGGTTTTCTTGTTTTTTTTCTTTTCTGATTTTTCCACTGGTATCCTCCTGGGCCTACCCAGGGCCAGAGGCCCAGGGAAATTACCAATGGAACAACCACAAAAAAGAAAACAAACAAACATAATAAAAAACATGGAAAACAAACCAAACAAAAACAGCTGAGACTCTCTGCGTTTTTCAAATCCACGGCCAGCATATAACTAAAACAAATTACATGATGGTGGTACATCTGAAAACGCGGAGAGTCTCAGCTGTGTTTGCTTCTTTTGTTTTTCTTGTGGTGTCCTTTGTTGTTGTTGCTTGTTTCACTGGTATCCTCCTGGGCCTACCCAGGGCCAGAGGCCCAGGGAAAATAACAGGTGAAAAACAACACAACAACCAGGGAAAAGGCAACAAAACGCAAAACAAGCTGAGATTCTCTGCGTTCTTCAAATCCACGACCAGAATATAATTAAAATCAACTACATTCTGGTGGTAGATTTGAAAATCGCAGAGAGTCACAGCTTGTTTTGCTTTTTTTGTTGGTTTGCTTTTTCCATGGGTTTTCTGTTTTTTTGCTGTTTTCTGCCTCAGGCAAACACATTGATGTTCAACAGGTTGTTGACGGGTGTTGACGTTTCCTTCTTTTCGGTCTTCCGACGGCCCGAGACGGCCCAAGAGCCCCCACATATAGCCGAAAGATCGCCCAAGAGGCCTCCAAGACTGCCAAGAGATCCTTCAAGACGCCCACGTGTTCCCCGAAGGCTTTTCAAACCGATTCGGGGAACACATGGTCCGATGGCTTGGCAGGTCTGGCCTCAACGTTCGGCCACACAAGACGGCCATGATGACCTCCAAGACGGCCCCAGATGGCCTCCAAGTCCGCCCAAGATGGTTCAAGACGGCCTCCAAGAGGGCCTCAGAGAGTCCAAGACGGCCCAAGAGGCGGCCCAAGAGGCCTCCCAGACGGCCCAAGAGGCCCCCAAGAGGTCTTCCAGGAGGGCCCGAATAGGCCAAAATGATTGAGTTTCCTTAGGTGTTTGAACGATTTTGGAATTTGTTTCTTCTTGGCATTCCGACGGCTCCAGACGGCCCAAGCGGCCCCAAAGATCGCTCAAGAGGCCCCCAAGAGAGCCCCATGACGGCCCAAGTGGCCTCCAAGATGGCCCCAAGAGGCCTCCAACATGCCCAAGATAGCCTCCAAGACGCCCAAGATGGCCTCCAAAACGGCCCCGAAGCGCCCCAAGAGGGTCACCCGTTGGCCCAGAAAGGCCCCCAAGACTGCTCCCGACGGCGTCAGACGTGCCAGGAACCCACCAAGATGGCCGAAGCTGGCTCGAAGCTGGCCCAAAAGGGCCCAAGAGGCCCCACAGAGGGCCTCCAGGAAGGCCAGAAGAGGCCAGAAACATTGATTATTCTTAGGTTTTTAACGGATTTTGAGATGTCCTTCTTTTCGGCCTTCCGACGGCCCGCGACAGCCCAAGAGCCCCCAAAGATCGCCGAAAGATCGCCCAAGAGGCCTCCAAGACGGCCACGATGACCTTCAAGGCGCCCACGTGTTCCCCGAAGGTTTTCCAAACCGATTCGGGGAACACTCCAAGATGGCCTCCAAGATGGCCAAGCTGGCCCAAAGATGGCCTCCAAGATGGTCCAAGATGGCCTCCAAGTCCGCCCAAGATGGCCCAAGACGGCCTCCAAGACGGCCCAAGAGAGTCCAAGACGGCCCAAGACGGCCCAAGAGGCCCCCCAGAGGCCTCCCAGACGGCCCAAGAGGCCTCCAAGAGGTCCTCCAGGAGGGCCCGAAGAGGCCAAAATCATGGATTTTCCTTAGGTTGTTGAAGGATTTTGGAATTTGTTTCTTCTCGGCATTCAGACTGCTACAGACGGCCCAAGAGGCCCCCAAGATCGCCCAAGAGGCCCCCAAGAGGGCCCCATGACGCCCCAAGTGGCCTCCAGGATGGCCCCAAAAGGGCTCCAAGAAAGCCCAAGAGGCCTCCAACACGCCCAAGATGGCCTCTAAGACGCCCAAGATGGCCTCCAAAACTGCCCCGAAGCTCCCCACGAGGGTCCCCCGTTGGCCCAGAAAGGCTGAACGGGCTCGTGACCCACAGGATGAGCGCATTCCTTGGTGTCCATTGTCCAGAGGAGGAGGAGGAGGAGGCGGAGGGAGGAGAGGAGGGAGGAAGGAGGATGGAGGAGGAGGAGGGAGGAGGAGGGAGAGGAGGAGGAGCGAGGAGGAGAGGAGGCAGGAGGAGGTGGAGGAGGAGGAGGAGAGGAGGAGGAGGAGGAGGAGGAGGCGAGGAGGAGGAGAGGATGAGGAGAAGGAGGAGGAGGAGGCGGAGGAGGATGAGGAGGAGGATGAGGGAGGAGGATGAGGCGGAGGAGGAGGAGGAGGAGGAGGAGGAGGAAGAGGAGGAGGAGGAGGCGGAGGAGGCGGAGGAGGATGAGGAGGAAGATGAGGGAGGAGGATGAGGCGGAGGAGGAGGAGGAGGAGGAGGAGGAGGAGGAGGAGAAGGAGGAGGAGGAGGAAGGGGAGGAGGAGGAGGAGGAAATGAGGATGAGGATGAGGATGAGGAGGAGGAGGAGGAAGATGCGGCGGCGGAGGAGGAAGAGGAGGAGGAGGAGGATGATGAGGATGAGGAGGAGGAGGAGGAAGAGGAGGAGGAGGAGGAGGAGGAGGATTGCATATGTGTTTATGAATGCATGCGTGCGTGTACATATGTCCGCAGCTCGTACGACGGCTCATGTGTAGATTGACTTGGTCAAAACAAAGCTTGTTGCACTCACAGAAAACACCAAGTCAAATAGGGTGAATTTTCTCCCCCTCGGGGGAACCCCTCCTCCTCGGAACCGGGGGGGGAAGGCGACGACGACGATGACGACGAAGACGACGACCACGATGCCGACGACGCCGAAGCCGACGCCGACGAGGAGCGCGACGCCGAGCACGACGCCGAGTACGACACCGACGCCAACGCCGACGAGGAGGGCGACGCCGAGCACGATGCCGACGCCGATGCCGACGCCGACGTCGACAGCGACGCCGCCGCCGCCGCCGCCGCCGCCGGCGACGACGACGACGACGACGACGACGACGACGACGACGACACCGAGCACGACGCCGAGCACGACGCCATCGACGCCGACGCCGACAACGACGCCGAAGCCAGAACCGATGCCCGTGCCGACGGTGACGCCGACGACGACACCGGCGCCAACGATGACGACGACCCGAACACGCCGCCGAGCACGACGGCGACGACGCCGACGTCGACAACGACGCCGACGCCGACGCCGACGACCTCGCAGAACACGACGCAGAGCAACGCCGAGCACAACTCCGACAACGACTCCGATGCCGGCGCCAACGCCGTCGCCGACGCCAATCCCGACGACGTCGACGACGACGACGACGACGACGGCGACGACGACGACGACAACGACGACGACGACGACCCCGAGCACGACGCCGCGGTCGTCGCCCCTCCCCCCCCGGGTTCGAACTTGGAGGGGGTTCTCCCGCAAGTCAGACAGATCCCAACCAACTGGTACCAATTACAACCGACCTGGCCACTTCTCAACTGGCCAAACAACGAACTGGTACGAATTACAACCAGCCGTCTTGAGCCGACAATAGGATTCTAGTTGCACTGCATTTGAAAGTGATTCAAACATCAATCGGACGTCTTAAGAGTGCACATTCATTCTGAGAGCCAACATGCCTGCCCCACTTGGAACTGGTACCAGTTTACTTCTTGGCCTGTGTGAGCTGCGTTGTCTTGCAACAGTTACTCCAAACAACACAAATCACCTCAAGACAGCAACCTATTTCCAACACAACAACATATACTCACATCAGATACCCACACACCTTCCCCATCCTCCTTGTCATCGTCCGTTTCGTCCCTCCTCATTTCTTGTTCCCTCCCTCTTCTTCCTCATCATATTCCTCCTCCTCCTCCTCCTCCTTCTCCTCCTCCTCCTCCTCATCATCACCATCGTCATCGTCATCGTCATCGTCATCGTCATCATCATCATATCCTTCGCGTTACATGTCTCATCTTCCTCCTCCTCCTTTTATGTTTCCCCCTCTTCCTTCTCTATTGTTCCTCCTTGTCCTCGTCATTTTCGTCCTCCTCCTCCTCTTCCTCCTCCTCCTCCTCCTCCTCGTCCTCCTCCTCCTCTTCCTCTTCCTCCTGACCCCGAGCTGGTCCCAAGAGGTCGAGCATGGCCCAATATAGCCCCCGACAAACCTCAAAGAGGCTTCATGACAGCCTCAAAATGGCCCAAGATAGGTGAGCATGGCCCAGGGCAGCCTCCGACAACCTCATCCGACCAGGGCTCAAAACCTGACCGGACAAGAACGGGAAGCGTCGCTTTAGTCCACCAAGCATGTGGAATATGCTCTGTTGTTGTTACGCCGCGAAGGTATGCCGTGACGCGCGAGTCGGCGTGCGTGCGGGGTGTGTTTTGCTGTGTTCCTGTGTGTTTTGCCGTGCTCCTGTTCTGCCGTGCTTGTGTTCTGCCGTGCCTCTGTGTGCTCTGTGTGTTCTGCCGTGCTCCTGTATTCTGCCGTGCGGATCGTCGCGGTGGTCGTTTTGGCGGAGCTTCTGGGCGCGCACGGCAGAAAAAGACCAGAAGCACGGCAGAATAGGCCCGAAGAGCGAAGGAGCACGGCAGAAAAAGACCAGGATCACAGCAGAATAGACCCCATGAGCAAAGAGCACGGCAGAATAAACCCCCAAAGCGAAGGAGCACGGCAGAAAAAGACCAGGAACACGGTAGAATAGACCCCAAGAGCAAAAGAGTACGGCAGAATAGACCCCCAAAGCAAAGGAACAGTTGGAAAAACAACCAGGATCACGGCAGAATAGGCCCCAAGAGCTAAGGAGCACGGACGAAAAAGACCAGGAGCACGGCAGAATAGACCCCAAGAGCTAAAGAGCAGGGATGAATATGGCCCAAGTGCTAAGGAGCACGGCGGAGAAAGGCCAGGAGCACAGCAGAATACACCCCAAAAGCCAAAGCGCACGGCAGAAAATTACCAGAAGAAGCCCCAAGAGCGAAGGAGCACGGCAGAAAAAAAAACAGGAGCACGGTCGAATAGACCCCAAGAGCAAAGAAGCACGGCAGAATAGGCCCCAAGAGCGAAGGAGCAAACCAGAAGAAGCCCAGGAACATGGCAGAAATACTAGATAACTCGTCATTTTCGGCAGACTCCAGGGCGCTGTAGGAGCCATCTTGGGCTCCTTTGGGGGCTCTCATCTTTTCGTCTTGAAGCACTTCGAAAACGATGCGGAGGCGATGTTGCGAGCATCTCATGTGTTGAGGATGTCCCCAGCGAGATGATAAATTTCTGCTGTGCTCCTGTTTTCGGTCTGCCGCGCCCCTCCCGATTTCCTGAGGATGCCCCGAGCGAAAGCGCAATGTTTTATATGAGAAATGGTAAAACAATTTTTCTAACAAATCATTTGTTCGAGGATGTCTCGGGCGAAACACTAATTTTCATGCACAACAAAATCCTTGACATTTTTCGACATCCCGATGTTCTGAGGATGTCTCGAACGAACATGTCACTTGTTTACAGAAAACGTCTTAAACGATAGCCTCCAACACCTCCATATTTGGAGGATGGCTCGAGCGATATCGCTGCTTGTGGAAATCCGCCACCGAAAAATTCGGCGCAACGCCGAACCCCATATAGTCCACCGAGCATGTGGAATATACTCGGTTGTTGTTATGCCGCGCAAGTATGCCGTGGCGCGCGTGTCGGCGTGCGTGCGGGGTGTGTTTCGCTGTGCTCCTTTATGTTCTGCCGTGCTCCTGTTCTGCCGTGCATTTGTGTTCTGCCGTGCCTCTGTGTGCTCTGTGTGTTCTGCCGTGTTCCTGTATCTGCCGTGCGGACCGTCGCGGTGGTCGTTTTGGCAGAGCTTCTGGGCGCACACGGCAGAAAAAGATGAGGAGCACGGCAGAATAGGCCCGAAGAGCGAAGGAACACGGCAGAGAGAAACAAGGAGCACGGCAGAATAGACCCCAAGAGCACATGCGTACGGCAGAATACACCCAAACAGCTAAGGAGCACGGCAGAAAATGACCAAGAGCACGGCAGAATAGACCTCAAGAGCTAAGATGCATGCAGAATGCGACCAGGAGCGCGGCAGATTAGGCCCCAAGAGCGAAGGAGCACGGCAGAAAAAGACCAGGAGCACGGCAGAATAGACCCCAGGAGCTAAGGAGCAGGGCTGGATATGCCTCAAGTGCGAAGGAGTACGGCATAGAAGGACCAGGAGCACGGCCGGATAGACCCCAGAAGCAAAGGAGCACGGCAGAGAATGACCAGGAGCACGGCAGAATAGGCCCCCAGAGCGGAGGAGCACGACAGAAAACAAAAAACAACAGAAGCACGCCAGAGTAGACCCCGTGAGCTGAAGGAGTGCGGAAAAATAGACCCCAAGAGCGAAGGAGCAAACCAGAAAAAGACGAGGAACACAGCAGAATAGAACCCAAGAAACACGGAACACGGCAGAATATGCCCCAAGTGCGAAGGAGCACGGCAGAAAAGAAAGGACAGGAAAACAACAAAAAAAACCACAGGAGCACGGCAGACAAAGACCAGGAGCACAGCAGTATAGGCCCCATGAGCGAAGGAGCACGTTTTGATTGGCACATCTGGGTTAAATCCCGTCTCGCTGGCGCACTTCAACGATGTAGTTTCGTCTCTCGGCGACTCCGACACAGTCCCCTGCGGCATCTGGCAAGATGGTGTGCCTTGTAATTGGGATCGCAGCGTGACCGCTGAAATTGGATCGCTTCTATTGCCTGGCTTAGAGGAGCGATGCAAGAACCTCCGCGTGTCTATCGCGTGCTTGCTTAAGAACAAGCTGTGCAACAACACATTGGATGACATGTTTGACATAGTCCGCTGGTCTTTCGCGCATCTCGCAACCAAACCGTGGCCGTCGTGCAAACACGATGGAGCGCCATTCGGGGAGAGCGACAGGTGGAGGGCCAAACAGCACAGCGAGAGAGGGCGACTCCCTCTCAGGGGCGTTGTTTGCCAGATCAAGGGCGACTGGAAGATGTTCAAGGATGCGCTGAAGCTGCCAGGGTGGCAGGGCGCGGGGTGCTGCTTCCAGTGCAAGATCAAGTTAAACGAGGTCTCAGGGAAACGCAACTTGCTAACCCAATCCCCCCCCCCCCACCCCCACACACACGCGCACACACACGCACACACACGCACACACACACACACACACACACACGCACCCTGCACCGCCTCGGGGGGAAGTTTTGGTGCGAAAGTGTTGTTGCGCAGAGCCCCATGCCCCCCAATGCGTATTCTGCAACAGTTATCCCCTCGCTAGGGGAGCATTCACGCGAGAAGCGGGGGAGGGCCATCAACAGCGCGTGCGGGAAGAGCGGGACAAGCAGAACAGTGGAGTGCGGAGGGTTTGATGTAGGAGGAAGGGGAGGGGGGGGATGAGAAGGAGGATAATGAAGACCAACAGCAGCAGCAACGGCAAGGGTAAAGCGATCATAAGAGGAGCGCGAGTCGACTGGAGGAGCGGAGAAGTAGGATGAGCAAGGGAATGACGGGGAGGACAAAAGAAAGGGTGAGCGGCAGGACGGTGCGCAGGAAGAAAGAGTGGAGGAGCAGGGGAAGGGGAAGGCGGGAAGGTTGAGGAGGACAATGGGAAGGATGACGACAAGCAGGATAACTCATAATTCCAATTCTACTACGCGCGGGGGTCCTGCTCTAGGCAGGCCGTCTCAGACACGCCAATTCTTAGGGGGGCTGGCGCCGCCATAAATTGGCGCCCGTAGGAGGAGGAAGAGGACGTGGAGAAGGACGAGGGGGGACGGGGAGGAGAAGGAGGGGGAACATACAACGGAAGAGCATATGCATGGGTACGATGAAGGAGGAGGAGGACGAGGATGATGAGGGGTCAGCTGATGGGGAGGGAGAGGGGGGAAGATGAGCAAAAGGAGGGGGCGAGGTGGGCGCGGATCGAGATGATGAGCAAGGTGATGAGGAGGAGGCGGGGGATGAGGCGGTGGAACAAGAAAGGGGGGAGGTAGGCAGCGACACTTTTCGATGCCCGCAGGTCTCCACCGAGATCGGCCAAAACGTGTCCTGGCGCACGGACCGCAGATCATGGCAAGAACTATCGATGACAAACTTAACTTCTGGACATCGTGTATGCCCCTTGCTGATGGTTCCGTTTGCAAGTATGCGAATTGTGATGTTGGGTTGGCTGCACTGCGCGGGTTTAGGTGTATCTGCAGATTTCATGGGCTCTCTGATTTGGTATTGCGCCGTCAATAGGAAGGTCCCAGGCGGCACGCAGAAACAGCCAATGAGGCAGATGCACCTTTTGATGCAGGGATTCTACGATCGACAACCTCCGAACGGCGCGCCGAACAGGCTGTCTCACTTGAGCGTCGGAGTGGTTAAAGGCAAATCAAACAAGCATCCCAAGCTCAGGTGTAGCGCTGGCATGATTCGGCATCTAATACCGTGGGGTATGGAACTTGCGGAGCAGTTCTGCGACAGGACCGACCCCGTCGAGTCTTCTATGTATTTCTGCATGCAGAGTTTGTCGCGCTGCTACGCTGCGCTTGCAGGTAATTTCCCTTGGGCGAGAGACACGATGCTGGAGCATTCTACGCGTTTTGCTTAACATGTCTGCGCTTTGGCCATGGCGCGTGATAACATATTTCGCATCAAACCCAAGCTGCATGTATTTCTGGAGCTATGTTCATCTGGAGGACAACCGTCCAAACACTGGAACTACAGAGACGAAGACTTTGGAGGGTCCGTTGCGACGTTTGGGAAGCGCAGAAGGGGGGCTCCCAACACGTCTGAATTTTCCAGGGCATGCATGACGAAGTTTATGAGGCAGCCTGTTGTTCGTCTCTTGCGCTAGGTATGAAAAAATTGTACCCCGTATAAGTCTACAAAACAAAGGCCCCTAGCTAGGGGCATAATTCTTCAGGATCGAATTGTTCAATAGAATCTGCATGGAGCGGATTTTGGCACGGTTCTAATATATTAGTGCTCCAAATATATCGGCGCATTGGATGCTCAAGGAAGTCTCGACCCATTCCCCCGGACTGGCCTTTATCCCCAGTCGTTTTTGCACGGCCCCGGGGCCCAGCTTCGGGCCCCTCGAGGCAGAAAAACACCCCAAAAAAACTCCCTCTTGATTTTTGTCAGTGCGCTGGATCTCTGGGTCCGCCCCCTGAGCCCCGACCCACATGCCAGGAGCGGCCCCAGGGCAGACGCGGCCTCTGCTGCGCGGCTTTCGGGGGCTGCGAGGAGGAGGAGGAGGAGGAGGAGGAGGAGGAGGAGGAGGAGGAGAAGGAGGAGGAGGAGGAGGAGGAGGAGGAGGAGGAGGAGGAGGAGGAGGGGGGGGGGGAGGGCAGACCCGAGCGCGCAGGGGCGGGCCCGCGCTCCGCTCGAAGGGCTCGAGGCTTTCGGAGGCCATGGTCGGATCGCGGCGGCTCTCCAGCCTCGCGGCGGCTTTCGCAGCAGCCGCGCCGCGCCGATAAGGCGCTCCCAGGGGTGCCCATAAGGCGTCCTGGGGCGGCCGCCGGAGGGCCGAGGTGCGACCCGAACGCCCAGACCCCCGACGTCATGTTTTCTTCGCTGCGTCGACCCCCCCAGACCCCCTCGAGTAATGAAAAAATCATGACAAGAGGTTTTTCCTAATTTTCGGCCTCCGGGGGCCCTCGCCGGGCCTCGGGAGCGTCAAAAAACGACTCAGGATGCCAAGCCGGTCATGGGGAAGGGGTCGGGACCTCTGGGGGTCGACGTAATGAAAAAATCATTACGTCGGGGGTCTGGGTTCGCTGCGTCGACCCCCCGAGCTCCCGATCCGAGTCCCCGGGGCCGGGTTCTCGTCCCGAGTCGTTCGTGGACGGTCCTGGGGCCCGGCGAGGGCCCCGGGAGGCCGAAAATAACGAAAGACCTCCCGCCGTGATTCCTCCTCCTCCTCCTCCTCCTCGTCCCGAGTCGCTTTTTGACTGTCATGGAGCCCGGTGAGGGCCCCTGGAGGACGAGAATAGCGAAAATCCTTCGTCCTGATTTTCTAGCAACGCGATCACGTCTGGGTAGTGAGGGCCGGAAAAGACCTCAGGGGGTGGGACGACCCTGAGACCCTGGCGCCTCCAGTTTTTCGAGCCGGGCGCTGTCGCCAGCCTTCGGGCTCCAGGACCCTCACAGACCGAGGCGGCTCGAAGCAGGGAGGAGGAGGAGGAGGAGGAGGAGGAGGAGGAGGAGGAGGAGGAGGAGGAGGAGGAGGGAGGAGGGAGGAGGGAGGAGGGAGGAGGGAGGGAGGAGGAGGAGGAGGAGGAGGAGGAGGAGGAGAAGGAGAAGGAGGAGGAGGAGGAGGAGGAGAAGGAGGAGGAGGAGATCCACGCCAGCTGAAGGTGCCACCGCATTAAACATGCATCCAAAAGACAGCCCGCCCATCCAGAGAAGGGCATTAAAAGCCATCGTCCGAGAGATCAGCCTCCACGCGGCGTCTGCTGTCCAGGACCTGCTGTCCCAGGCCTTCGGCCTGAGCGGGGGAGGAGAAACCAAATAGCGCAAGGCCTCGGATGAGATCGACCCCCATCCGCTCAACAGCGGGGTCGGGTCCAAGCTCGGGTGCACCTCCTGGGCCTGACTTCGAAGCCAGGGGGGTCCGAGAATCGTCGGAGAGCGAGCGCGCTGCTCCGACTCGGCGTTCCCTGCGGGACGGGTGCTTGCCTTTGCAAAATCCGAACCAATTGCCGCTCGCGGCCTGGAGGACGGGACCCTAGACAGTCCGACACGAGAGCGCTCCGACCCCAAGCAGTCCCAGGGCGGCCGATGGACCCGCACGTGGTGCAAAAGACCACGGGTCCCAAAGGAGCCCCGACTGCCGAGGTCACTGGAGCTTCGATGCAGGAATGGCCTCTAGCCCTCCACGGCCTGAGGCGGGCCCAAGCCTCTTCCCCTGGAGGCGGGCGGACGGGGGAGGGTGACACCTCGTCAGCGTCCTGCGCCACGCCGCTGGCCGTCGCGCCCCCTCCTCCGACGACGGACGACGCTCCCGCCCCCCCGTCCCCAACGCCTTCCTCGAGGACACCTGGCGGCACTTCAAAGGAGCCGAGGTCGACCTCGCGAAGCCAATCTGACGAGACGTGGTCGAAGACACCAGCATCTGCGATCATGGCCTCCTGACGAGCCGAGACGCGAGCAACCTGCCTAGCAATCTCATGGCAGCCGATGATGACGAGACGATCGGCGAGATCGCTGCGAAAAAGATCGGCCCCACGGCGCGCATACATATCAGCCGCTGTATTACCAAGCCACTGCGCACGAGTCAGGCGGCCCTCAATCACGTCCGTCTGTGTACAATGGGGCGAGACCTTCCACACAGTGCAATCATCGAGCTTGTCGTGCACCTGAGCCCACCAATGGGCCCTTGCATTCTCAGGGCCAGCGGCAGACCTGGGATCCCGAGCGCACTCAACCATGCCAGCACAATCTATATGGAGGCTGGTCCCACTGAAGATGATAGCATTGAGACACAGCTGGAGGATCGCATAATCTTCGCCGTCCCGCGCGGCCTGGAGGGGTGCCTCCGCAATGGGCACCACCCCCCAACTGTAAGACAGGACAACTCCCTCCCGAGGACGAGGAGGAGGGGGAGAAGGAGGAGGAGGAGGAGGAGGAGGAGGAGGAGGAGGAGGAGGAGGAGGAGGAGGAGGAGGAGGAGGAGAGCGAGGAGGAGGAGGTAGGATGATGAGGAGGAGGAGGAGGAAGAGAAGGAGGAGGAGGAGGAGGAGGAGGAGGAGGAGGAGGAGGGAGGAGAGGAGGGAGGAGGAGGAGGAGGAGGAGGAGGAGGAGGAGGAGGAGGAGGAAGAGGAGGAGGAGGAGGAGGAGGGGGGGAGGAGGGGGGAGGAGGAGGAGGAGGGGGAGAAGGAGGAAGAGGAGGAGGAGGAGGGAGGAGGAGGAGGGACGGAGGGAGGGAGGGAGGGAGGGAGGGAGGGAGGGAGGCAGGGAGGAGGAGGAGGAAGGAGAGGGGAGAGGAGGAGGAGGAGGAGGAGGAGGAGGAGGAGAGGAGGAGGAGGAGGAGTATGGAGGGGAGGAGGAGGGGGAGGAGGAGGAGGAGGGCGAAGGGAGGAGGAGGAGGATGAGGAGGAGGAGGAGGAGGGGAGGAGGAGGAACGGAGCGAGGAGGAGGAGGAGGAGGAGGAGGAGAAGGAGCAGAGGAGGAGGAGGAGGAGGAGGGAGGAGGAGGAGGAGAGGAGGAGGTGGAGGAGGAGGAGGAGGAGGAGGAGGAGGAGGAGGAGGGGAGGAGAAGGAGGAGGAGGAGGAGGGAGGAGGAGGAGGAGGAGGAGGTAGGAGGAGGAAGGGAGGAGGAGGAGGAGGAGGAGAGAGGAGGAGCGGAGGAAGGAGGAGGAGGAGGAGGAGGAGGAACAAGAGGAGGAGGAGGAGGAGGAGGAGGAGGAGGAGGGCGAGAAGGGCGGAGGAGGAGGAGGAGGAGAAGTAAGGAGGAGGAGGAGGAGGAGGAGGAGGAGGAGGAGGAGGAGGAGGAGGAGGAGGGAGGAGGGGGGAGGAGGAGGAGGAGGAGGAGGGAGGAGGAGGAGGGAGGAGGAGGAGGAGGAGGAGGAGGAGGCTGGAAGATGGGCTCTGGGGTTCTGTCCGTGATTTTCTGCGATGCCGATCTTGCTTTCCAGCGTCAGATCGCAGGGTCCAAGCGCGCAGAGGCCAGTGCTCGGGTGGACCCCTCTGGGCCCGCACTAAGCAGGGACGTGCCTGCGGCGTGAACAACATCGCGACAGGAGGTTTCTAGCCGTTTTCGGCCTACAGTGGAGGCCAGTCCACAAGAAACCTTTCACAAGAGAAGCACAACCCTGAGACCCCAGGACGTCCATTGATTTTTGATGTGGGAACGTCGCGCTTTCCTTAGCAAAAACATCGAAACCCAAGAAACCCATGGCACCCTGAAGGCAAGCAAGGTGTTTCTTGGCGGCATGGGTCTCCATTGCAGGGAGGCCGTCAAAAAGTAGTTCTCGGGATGAGAAACCGGCCCTGGGGAAAGGGTCGGGGATTCCGGGCACCCCGTATCGAACAAAAATATAGACATCCCATGGGGTCCGAGTAGATCGGGTCGGGGGATCGTGCCGCATCGCCGATGCATCGGCGATGCGGCTCGATGTGGAGCCCGACTTTCTCCACGCCAGCGTCGCCGATGCATCGGCGATGCGGCACGATCCTCCGACACCATCTACTCGGACCCCATCTCGGAGGCCTAGACCTGCGGGCCTGCACCAAACCCAGACCCCCGACGTCATGGTTGTGTTCAGAACGTCGACCCCCAAAGTCGACCCCGGACCGGTTTCTCCTCCTGAGTCGCTTTTTGGCGGTCCCGGGGCCCGGCGAGGGCCCCCAGAGGCCGAACATGGCGAGAAACAAACCCAGACATGCGACGTCCTGATTTTTTCAGGACGGCGCCTCCGGAAGTCCCGACCCTTTCCCCATGCAGGGCCAGTTTGTCATTATGAATGTTTATTTGACGGTCCCGGGGCCCAGTAAGGGTCCCCAGGGGCCGAAAATACTGAAAAATCAGCCGTCCTGAATTTTTTACGACGCGATCATGTCTGGGAAGAAATCCGTCGTGACTTTTTTCCTGACGCGAGGGGGTCTGGGAAGGTCGCTGGCCACGTATACCGGACCACCCCAACCCAACCCGAAGACCCGAATTTCGGGCAGGGGGGGGGGGGGGGGGGGGGGGGGGGGGGCGGAATCCACATGTGCGTTTCCCATGTTCCCCGACCCCCCCCCCCTTCCAAGACATCGGGCGTCTCGAAAAAATCGAGGCGTTTTTTTTCAATAGTTTTCGGCCTCTCTGGGCCTCGGGAGCGTCAAAAAACGACTCGGGAGGAAAAAACGGTTCCAGGGAAGTGGTCGGGAGGTCGGGGGCCCGCGTCTCGAAAACATCGGGACGTCGGATGTCTGGGTTCTGGAAGTGGAGAGCACCTCGGGGCCTTCGGGCTGGGCTGGGGCGGTCTGGTGGGTTGTGGGCCGCGAGCTGGCGAAGGGCCACCCGAAGCCGACCCAGACAGCCGACGTCTCGATGTTTGCGAGGCGCGGGCCCCCGAGCTCCCGACCACTTCCCCGGGGCCGGTTCTGCGTCCCGAGTCGCCCGCCGACGGCCCAAAGGGCCCGGCGAGGGCCCCGAGGCGCCCGAAGCACTCCGTGCGAAAAACCGCCGCCTCGATCTTTGCTTCGAGACGCCCGACGTCTGGGCTCGAAGCCCAGACATCCGACGTCTCGATTTTTTCGAGACGCGGGCCCCCGACCTCCCGACCACTTCCCCAGGACCGGTTTTTCATCCCGAGTCGTTTTTTGACGCTCCCGAGGCCCGGCGAGGGCCCCGAGAGGCCGAAAACTGCGAAAAACCTCCGTCTCGATTTTTTCGAGACGCCCGATGTCTGGGAGCCGACGTGCAGCCGAACCTCCAGGTCCGCGACGGGCCGCTCGCACACGCGCCTCGTCGGCTCCCGGGCGGACGCGGGCCGCGGCGGCATCGCCCGCGGACCACTGGGGGCGCCGGGAGGCCGCCCCGGCCCGCTGGGCGGGCGGGGCCCTCTCGGGCGCGCGGCGAGCCCCACGCGGCGCTGCGCTCGAGGGGCGCCTTCGGGCCCTCGACGCGATCCCGCCGTACATAGGGAATTCCCACTCGTCGGGCGTCTCGAAACCATCGAGGCAAAGGTCTTTCACAGTTTGGGGCCTCTCGGGGCCCTCGCCGGGCCTCAGGACCGTCCAAAAACGACTCGGGGTGAAAAACCGGTCCCAGGGAAGTGGTCGGGAGGTCGGGGGCCCGCGTCCCGAAAAAATCGAGACGTCGGATGTCTGGGAATACAGGGCGGAAGTTTCTCGCCGTCTTCGGCCTCTCGAGGCCATCGCCGGGCCCCGGGAGCGTCCAGGGCCGTTCCGGGGGCGCCCAGGTCGTTCCGGACGGCCGCCGGAGAGCCCGGGTATGTGACCCGAAAGCCAGTGAAGAGAGATGGGGTCCGGGGCTTCAGTCGTGATTTCTCCGGCTGGCCCAATGTTTTCGATATACGTCGGATCCCAGACATCCGACGTCTCGATGTTTTCGAGACGCGGGCCCCCGACCTCCCGACCACTTCCCTGGGACCAGTTTTTCATCCCGAGTCGTCTCTTTTGACGCTCCGGCGAGGGCCGGCGAGGGCCCCGCGGGAGGCCGAAATTCCCAGACATCGGGCGTCTCGAAAAAATCGAGACGGAGGTTTTTCGCAGTTTTCGGCCTCTCGGGGCCCTCGCCGGGCCTCGGGAGCGTCAAAAAACGACTCGGGATGAAAAACCGGTCCTGGGGAAGTGGTCGGGAGGTCGGGGGCCCGCGTCTCGAAAAAATCGAGACGTCGGATGTCTGGGTTAAGAAAAACCTCCGCCTCGATTTTTTCGAGACGCCCGATGTCTGGGCAGCAGCAGCTTCTCTTGATCGAGACTGCGTCCAAATCCCAAATCTATTCAGGCAGCCGGCTCTCGCCTCGATGCCGTCGACCCGCCTCTTCACTCTTGCTGTCAGGAGGGGGCCCCGCAGGATTTGTTTTGTGCTCGCGCTGCTGGGCGCTTCCGCGCCGTGTCGGGCCCTGGGGACCACAGCCAAACCGTAGAGTGAGGATGCGCGATGAGGATGCAAGGTCCTTGGAAGCCCATTCCGAAGTTTTCGAGCGGGGCGCGGCCGACGAAAGTGGCCAAGGATGCACCGAGGAGGCAAGGATGCAAGGGTACCCTTGGGAAGGTTGCCCGTCCTTACTATGCGGCTTGACTGCATCACAGATCGGCCAGGCTCGAACAATTGTGCAGAAAGGTGGGGCCCATGGCTCCCTGAGATCCGACGTCGCAAAAGTTGCAGCATCGCAGAATCACGACCGGAGCCCTGGACCCCACCTTTCCGCGTCATCTCTCGAGCCGGATCGATCTGTGAGGGCCCCGGGGCCCGAAGAATGCCTGGCTCGGAAAAATTGAGACGCCAGCCCAGAAATGCGACGTCCTGATTTCTGTGAGAGCGTGTTCCACCGCCTCTTTACTGTGGAAAATTCCCCCCCTCTTCCTCCGGAACCCAGGCCCGCCCCCCCCTTCCGAAAATCCCCCCCCCTGCTGGATCCCCCCCCCTTGCCCCGGCAAAACCTCCCCCCTCCCCTATCACCCCCCCCCCCCTCGAAAACCGGGGGGGGTCACTACCGGTTCGACCCCCCCTCCCCCCCCCCTCTCCTCCAGAAAACCAGGGGGGGGTCACTACCGGTTCGAACCCCCCTCCCCCTCCCCTCCAGAAAACTGGGGGGGGTGTCACTACCGGTTCGAACCCCCCCCCTCCCCTCGGAAACCAGGGGGGGACACTACCGGTTCGACCCCCCCCCCTCGAAAACCGGAAAGGCTCACTACCGGTTCGAACCCCTCCCCCCCCCACGCTCACCGCCAGCAAACGACTCCCGGTCCCTACCACAGCCCGCACCACATCCCCCACTGCTTTCCCCAGCATCAGTCCTCACCATCACTGTCCCCGCTGGTTCCACCACCGTCCCTGCTGTCCCCACCAGTGCCCCCACCACTGTCGCACTGTCCCCACTGTCCCCACCACTGTTTCCACCACGGTCCCACTCTCCCCCACTTTCTCCACGGCTCCAACCACTGCCCGACTGTCCCCACTGTTCCCGCCATTGTCCCCGCTGTCCCCACCAGTGCCCCCAGCAGTGTCAATGTCCCCACTCTCCCCGGCTCGGCGGCGAAAGGGGGGGGTGTTCGAACCGGTAGTGACCCGCCCCCCTCCCCCCTCAAAAACCCGGAGGGTGGCCTCTTGGGGCTTCTTGGGAATCTCTTGGGGCTTCCTGGGATTGGACTATTCGGGCGGACCCCGTCATTTATAGAGGATCCGAGGTGGGGGGTCGACTTTCCTCGAGCGGGCACGCGCGAAACGCATTTTTTCACGCCGAATTAAACTTAATATACCTCGTTTTGCTGGAATCCGGAACCCGGAACCACGAATCCGCATATCCGAATTGGGAGGTCCAACCTGGAACCTGGAACCCGGAACCCGGAAACCGGAATCCGGATATCCGAATTCGGAAGCCCGACCCCAAACCTGGAATCTGGAACCCAAAACCACGAATCCGCACATCCGAATTAACTCAGAAGTCCAATCCGGAACCTGGAACCCGGAACCCGGAGCCCGGAATCAGGATACCCGAACTCGGAGGCCCAATCCAGAACCTGGAACCCGGAACCCCGAATCCGGATAACTCCGAATTCGGACGTCCAATCCGGAACCTGGAACCCGGAAACCCGGAAACCGGATATCCGAATTCGGAGGTCCAATTCCGAAACCTCGAACTCGGAACCCGGAACCCCGAATCCGGATATCCGAATTCGGAGGTCCAATCTGGAACCTGAAACCAGAACCCGGTCTGGATTCACCAATCCGGATATCCGAACTCGGAGGTCCAATCCGGAACCTGGAACCCGGAACCCAGGACCCGGAACCCGGATATCCGAATTCGGATTTCCGACTTCCGAGTTCGATTTCCGAGTCGGACCTCTCCAGCCCGATTCTCCGGACGGGACCCCTGCATGGCAAACCCTGGATCCATGGGAAAACGCCAGGACCCTGAAACCCATACCCCCGACGTAATGATTTTTTCATGACGTCGACCCCCAGAGGTCCCGACCCTTTCCCCATGACCGGCTTTGCATCCTGAGTCGTATTTTGACACTCCCGAGGCCCGGTGAGGGCCCCCGGAGGCCGAAAATTAGGAAAAACCTCCCGTCATGATTTTTTCATTACTCGAGGGGGTCTGGGAAGGCCTCGGGCGGGCTCAAACAGGGGTCGTGTGTGCACGAACGCAATGGGCTCGCTGTACGCCGCCTTCGGACATGGCTTACCTGGGCCACAGTGGATGTACGGAGCCCCCTCCCCCACCCCCTTTCCCTCCTCCATCGGCGCCCCTCGGCACTCTTCGGCGCTACCTCTCCTCCTGCACCTCCTGCTCCTCCTGCTCCTCCTCCTCCAGCTCCTCCTCCCTCCTCCTCCTCCTCCCTCCTCCTCCTCCTCCTCCTCCCCTTCCTCTTCTCCTTCCCCCCTCCTCTTCCTCTTCTCCTTCCCCTCTAGGCACTCCTCGGCACTCCTCGGCACTCCTCCGCACTCCTCGGTATTCCTCGCTCCGCACTGCTCGGTATTCCTCGGCACTCCTCGGTAATCCTCGGCGCTCCTAGGCGCTCCTAGGCATTCCTCCCTCTCCTCCTGCTCCTCCTGCTCCTCCTCCTCCTCCTCCTGATCCTCCTGCTCCTCCTCCTCCTCCTTCTTCCTCCTCCTCCTCCTCCTCCTCCTCCCCTTCCTCCTCTCCCTCCCCCCTCCTCCTCCTCTTCTCCTTCCCCTGTCGGCACTCCTCGGCACCCCTCGGCACCCCGAGGCATTCCTCGGCACTCCTCGGCCCTCCTCGGCACTCCTCGGCATTGTTGGCACTTCTCGGCACTCCTCGGCACTCCTCCTCCTCCCTCCCCCCCTCCTCCGATCCTCCTCCGATCCTCCTCCGATCCTCCTCCTCCGACCTCCTCCTCGCCGTTCACCTCCTCTTCCTCCTCCGGTCCGTGTCCTCATGTTCCTTTCCCCTCCTTGCAAAACCCCCAGGAGGATTCGAGGTAGGAAGCGGCGCTTTTTTTTTCGGCCAATCGGCGGGGACCATCCTGTGTGACTGGGGGGTGTAATCTCTTACACCCCCCCTCGGCCCTTGAGGCTGCAAACATCACCAGGACCTAGCTCAAATTAACGGACGCCTTTTCAACCTAAGCGGCCGTGGTGGCAAAGTTATGCCAAGCATGCACAGAGTAGACACCCGGATGAACATTACCGTCACGCCGGACAGTGAGCTCAAATCCAGGTTGGTTCTGACGTCAAAACAAATCGACAGCATCAGTACAACACATGACAGGCTTATCCAGACATCGTACGGGCGGGCTTATCTAGACATCCTTCTTTCCACATGCACGCACATGAACTTCAAAATCCAATAGGCACAGCCGCGCCACTGCCTTCAACGGCCATCTGGGGCCCCACGGTGACCTCGAGATCTCCTCACAAGAACCCAGGACAGTCCCGAAACATCCCACATGAACTCCGTGAGAGCCCGTCCAACGTGGCAACGAAAGGCGTCACATGTCATAGCCTTTCCTCCTCGTCCTCGTCGTGGCCCCCATCGCCACCA
>CAUYUJ010013936.1:0-35000 GCA_963575745.1 Prorocentrum cordatum | reverse complement strand
AGCCGGAAGCAAGCGTGAATCCGGAAGCTGGAAGCCGGAAGCCGGAAGCCGGACGCCGGAAGCCCGAAGCTGGAAGCTGGAAGCCGGAAGCCGGAAACCAGAAGCCGGACCTGGAAGACAAAGCCTCGTGGCTATAATTGGGCCGTTCTGGTGTGGAAATGTCAACGATTTTCAAGTGTCTGGTCGTGTCTATTTCCATGTCCCGCGCATCATATGTTTTTTTCATGTTTCGTTCGCGTTATGATGGGCACGGTGTATATTTTAAGCGTTTTAGACATGTTTAACCATTTGTAACCACGGAAATAAACATGTTTAGCCACGAATACCCACAAAATAGCCACGGCATGATTTTTAGCCACGTTTAGCCATATTTAGCCACGTATAGCCATGTTTAGCCACGGGCACAAATTCGTTGAGCACCCCGCTCACCCGTAGCTGGGTTGCGTCTGCAACCACAGCGTTGGGCGCGCGCCGAAGCCTGCGCCGCGCCGAGGGGGCGCGGGCGCCACGAGGCCTCGGTGCTGGTCGCAGCACCTCGGTGCTGGTCGCAGCACGACCCAATGCAACGAGGCGACCAGCGCCGTGCGCCGCTCACCCGTTGCGCACGCGGAGCGCGGCGCTCGGGCGCGCGCCGGGATGTCGCAGCCACACTAGGTGTCTGAGCTGCTGTCAGAGCTGTCCGAGCAGTCGGACGCGGCGTTGCGCGCGGCCGCTACCCTCTCATTTTCGACCCGGACGCGGTCGATGTAAGCCAGGTAGGCGTTCGACGCCCAGCCTCCACGTTCCTTCGTTACTGCGGTCGGTGCACCCGCGCGATCGATGTCATCGGCGTGCCCCCTTGTGCGCGCGAGAGGGGCGGAGGGATGTGCGCGCCGAGCCGCGCGGGCGGTCGCGGGTCGCGACCTTCGTATGTCGCGGGTGCCGAATAGGTTGGCACTGTCCACGCCTATCCTGGACAATAGAGGCCGAAGGATACGCCGGGCATCCGACCCTGAGAACTGCGCGAACGGCTGAGCGCCTACTGCTGTGCCGCGCAACAACGGAGGCAGCGCGTGCACGGCGCGCGTCGCGGCGCGCGCGCGGCACCAACACCTCCGGCGGAGTATCGACGCGCACGGCTTGTTCTTCCGCCTTGGCAACCAGAGGAGTGCTTCGTCTGCCGATATGGCCAACTCCGCCTAGCGCGTTCGGCGCGTGCGCGGGTGCCCCAGCGCGCGCGCTTCCAGACGGCGCGGCCCGCCGTGCGGCCGCGCGACAGAGTGTTGCCGCACCACCGGATGGGTAAACACTCGGATGGTAGGCGAAGCTGGAATATGTACGTAATTAGAAACATGATAGATGCCACCTGCGCGACCGCTGGGTTGACTGGCGAATGCCGCGCGGCGGCCCCGCCTTTTCTTCTTCGCTGCGACCATGTAGGCCACGTAATTGCGCAATCGTAGCGTCACGAACGAAGCGCGGTTCGCGTGGCGTGTGTCCGCCGCGCCGCACAATGGCTGCCTTGGCCTTCCTGGGCGCGCGACGCGCGGCCTCGCGCGCGCGGTGGCGCGGGGGGCCGACGCCGGAGCAGCCGTCTGTTGTCGAAGGCGCTCGTGTCCAGGCGTAGCACTTCGCACGCTGTCTGCACGTGCCCGCAATAATTCCGGAACGTGCCCGCGCAAGAGAAAGTGCCCGACCAGCGCAACAGATCGTCCTGGGCGCACGCCGCAGATTATAGGAGTCTGCGGGCCGCGCAGGAGGGGTTGCGCGGATTGGTCGCGCCTCGCTGGGCGGCAGCGCGAGATGCCGGTCACGTCCGAGTACGTCTATTGCGAAATTGAGCCAGCACCGCACACCGCTCTTCAAAGATTGGCGGGTGGATGGTATAGTGCTGACCAGGACCTCCAATCGGGCCCGTTCCGCCCGTTCGCGCCGCTCCCCCTGCGAGGGCATGGAGCACGCAAGCCACTGCGCGTTGCGACGCGGCCCCCCTGGCACGGGTGGCGAGGGCGGTCCTGGCCGCGCCATCGCCCTTTCGAATGCAGGCGCTATCGCTGTCAGGCGCTCTGGAGAACGGCTCCGCGCATCCCCGCTACGCGCGGAAGAGGGCCCCGCGGTGCACAGGCGATCGAGCTCCGACAGGAGGGGTGCTGGCAGGACATGCAGGTCCGCGATGCACCTCAGCTGCGCCCCGACGAGATCCTGGTGGGTCTCGAACCCTTGCTCCGCCAGCACGCTGGCCGCACGCGCGATATCGGAGGCATCCCCTGCGCGCCGGCGGGGGCGCGCGCGTGCACGCCGCGGGCGCGCCAGCCGAGCAACCTTTTATCCCGCGCTGGTGTAAATCGCGGGCGAGGCGAACCGATGCGACACTGCCTGCGCGGCGAAGACGCCGACCCGCGCCCGCGCGCGCCGCTCGCCTAGAAAACGCTTCACGCCTCTGGATATGCCGGTCACCGCGTCGCGCCCAGGGGGGCGGCCCCGCGGGCGGTCGGGCCAGCGCGGCCACCAGCGCGAGTCGACGGCACTCTTCGCTCGTGCCAGCCCGATCGCACCAGCCGGCGGTTTCGCCGCCGCGCCCTTGCAGCTGCATGAGAAAACAGCAGCCGTGCCGAACGCATAGAGCCGCGGCCTCGGCCGCCGCCGCATCGCTGAAACGCCCTGGGAAGCTACGGCGAAAGTCGCGGGCGAGCTCCATCTTGCGCAATGCCGGCTAGCGTGGCAGCCGGTTCTGCTTGCGCGCGCGCGCCCCGCGGTGCGCGCACGCGGGGCAGTCTTACTAACATGCAGCACTCGCGGGCGGTGGCCCACAGCGGAAGGCCTCCGCGAGTTGTGCACGGACCCTCTTTCCCCCCAGACGCGAGAGCAAATCCCGCTCCTCGCGGCTGGGAAGGTCGGCCAGGTTCCTTGCCGACTCCACGCGCTCTATCCACGCGTGGACCTGCCGCGGTGGCGTGGCCGCGCGCGCGTGTCTGGCGGCGCGCGGTTGCCGCGCTGCCTGGAGCGCCACTACCGCCGACCAGAATTGGTGCACGAGAAGATTGTGGTCGCGTGACTTTGCGGCGCCCTTCCTGAAAGTGCACTCAGCGACGCTGTTGTCTGAGAAGAAGACCACGCGGCGGCCGGCGAGCGCGCGTGCCCACGTGGACAGAGCCACGCACTGCGCCAGCATCTCGAGCGCCGCGATCTGCTGATCATTGCGGGCGCGTAATCCGCTGCACCAATCGCGCAACGCCCGACGCGCGCGCGCAGCGGACCGTCGCGCTGAGACCTGAGAAATTCTTCTGGCGGGGCCATGTCGGCCCCCTCGAACGTGTCTTCCGTGAGTAAAATTGCGGCGAGTCGCGCCGGGCTGCCGCGGGCGTCCGCCAGCACGAGCACCGGCGGGCGCGCGTCGCGGCATCGCCAGGGCCGCGCGCGGGCGATGTCCCGTGCCAGTACGTCTCGCCACCAGCGCAGCGCGTCGCTCGCGTGTCCCGCGAGGCGGGGCAGGGAACCGTATGCCTGGTCGAAGAGCGGTCGCACCATCGAGCGCCCGGCGCGCTCGAACACGTGGCAGCATGCCCGCGACAGGCGACCCGCCATCTTCGACGCCTCGCCGGCCGTGAGCGCGCCTGACCTCAAGGCGCCGTCGATGACGGCAAGCCACTGCTTTACTTTATCGTCGCCGGGCTTGGCGTGGAAGCCCGATGCCGACGACCGGACGCGCAGCCCCAGGATCACGATCGACGGGCCCCACGCCATTTTTCGGTCCTGCATGGCGCTGGGCCCGAGGAGAGCGCGCACCAGCCTCGCAAAGCACTTGTCGGCGTGCTCCGCGAAGCCCTTCCTTTCAACCGAGAAGAAGTCGTCAACGTAGCGCAACGCCGGGAGCCACAGCAGCTTGCGCGCCGCGGCCGCCAGGGAGGCGCCCGCGCGCTCCCATCCGTGCACGCAGGTCAGGCCCCCGAAAGGCAGCGTGATGTGCTGGGCGGCCATGGCACGCCCGCGCAGGCGGTAGGTTACCCATGCGACCGCGCGGTGCCTAGGCAAAACCGGCACGCGCCTGAAGGCGGAGTCCATGTCCGCTTTCCAAAATTCGAGCTCAATCGAAATCTGCGCGCGCACGGGATTGACGCGCCGCTGCAGGCTGGATTGCGCGCGGCGCACCTCCTCGTGAAAGGCACTTGCCAGTGCAACCAACTGGTCTATCGTGTCGTGGCGCCATTTTTCCTCCACGCTGGTAGCGCCGTTGACCCTCGCGCGAGAATAGTCGTCGACGCATCGCACCTGCGCTGCGGCGCGCGGGCGCGGCCGACACCAGGCCGCGCGGCGCGCAAGCCTTTGGGGAGCCGTCTGGCTTGTTCCCCTGCACTACTGAGAAGCGAGGTGCCAAAATCTTATCGTGCAGTGCCAAATCGTCGACCGGCACTGGCGATGTCATTCGCCCGAGCGCGGCGTCCGCCACTGCCCCAGCATGCAATTCGGCAGCGAGCGTCGTCGCGGAGACTAGCAATGATCGCCGCGTTCTGCGCTTCCGCGCGGCCTATTGGATCGCTGACGGGCTCGCGCTCTTCGCGGGCCACGCGACGCTCGGCGACGCCGGAGGCTGGCAGCGCGCCCGCGAACGGCGCCCCTTCGCGGAATAGGCGCTCAACGTCGTCGGCCCAACCGATCTCGGTCGCGACGGCGCCTAGGGTCGGGCCGTCGACCTCGGAGACTGCGGCTCTGGCCGCCGCGCCCACGCCGTCCAGCCAGGCCCGCTGGGCCCCGAACGTCTCGACTCGCGGCAGCGCGCCTCTATGGCTGTAATCGCGGCCTCCCTTTCGCCGAAGATCTGCCGCGCGGCGCGTGCGGGGTGGCGCGCGCGAGTTGCGACTGTCGCGCCTGCTGGCAACTGCGCGACTTTGCCCAGTCGGCACAGGCGCGGAGATCGTCGTGCAGGGGCGCGGCGTCTTGAAACCACGCCGTGCCCTTCGACGCGGCATTAATGACAAAGTCGATATTTGCCTTGTCTTCCCCCTGCGACGCTGCGGCGCTGGCGCGCGGAAGGCGCGGGGCATCGCGGCCGCGCTCTCCGCCTCGGCGCTGGACGCCAATTCTTCAAAAAGCGGGAGCCACGAGCCCGCCGCGGCACTGCTTGCAGCGTTCCGCCCGTCAGGCACTGGCGCGCTCCGGTCTTCCGACGGGCAGATTGCCCCAGAGGCCGTCACTGGCGCCCGCGCCTGCCGGCCGACGGCCCCTAAGGGTTCGGGGCGCCCGCGCGCGACGGAAGCGCGCCGCGCCTGTGGTGCAGAGAGAGGCCTGCCATCTGGCAAATTCGGCGCGGGTGTGCCCGCGCTCTCGCGCTCCGCCAAGCCTGGGCGCGCTTTCCGCGCGCGAGCGCGCGCTGCCGGCCGCGCGACGGTGCTCGCGCCTCAATCCTCGCGCTTGCGCTTCGGCGTGCGCGGCTGCTCTGTGCCCCGCGCTGCGTCGTGCTTGCCTTTGCCCTTCGCGTGGGCCCGCGATTCCCAGGACTTGCCCCAGCTCTTGGGCTCCCAGGACTTGCCCCAGCCCTTGTCGCTCTCGGCATGCTGGGACTTGCCCTTGCCTTTCCCCTTGGACTCCGCATGGGGGGCGCCCTTGCTGCTGCCCTTCTGCTGCCGATCGGAGAGGTTGGGATGCCCGCGAGCCGTGTACTCGCGCTCGGCGCGTATGTACAGGCCCTGCTATTGCTGCAGCGCGTCGCGGTTGACGTTAAAGGAGCTGGAGCCACTGGCGCGATCGGCCCACTCCCGCCTGGCCAGCTCGTCATAGATGACCGCCAGGGCTGTGGACTTGCGCACCCCGCGCGCCTGCCCGCAACGCGCGCGGGCGGCGGCCGGCCTCGGCCGCGAGACCAGGGAAGGGAGTTCGCCTGCAGTGCGATCTGCACGACGACGTCCTTGTGCGCCATCGCGGCGGCCAGTTCAATCTGGCGCGTGAAGCTCGCGGCCAGGGCCCGCCGGTCGAATGCGACCGACCAGGGCATGAGCGACAGCCCTCGCGAGGCTGCGGCTCCGCCCAGAATGCGCGCGCCGAGAGAGCGCGCCTTCTTTGTTCGCGTCCGCGCCGTCCTGACCGCCGCGCTTCTCCACCGCCCAGTGTGGCAGCCACTTCTTCAAATCGCTGTAAATGAACGGTCTCGCGATCCCCTTCGCTTGGGCCGCTTGGACCTGCGCCGCTGCGAAGCGCCGCGTGCGAACGCTGAGCGATACACCGCGCGCGCGTGGGCGCCTGGCTGTCGAGCCAGTCGCACGACGCCGGCGACGGCCAGCAAGCAGACGGCAAATCGCTGAGGCGGATGTCGCCCAGCTTCGCGCCGATGTCGACGTGCGCGGCCGCAGTCGGCTTGCGCGCGAGTGCGTCCACTAGCGCAGCGACAGGTCATTCGACCCCCGCGCCGCCCCGTCGTCGCCGCGGGCGGCGGCCATGCGCCCCGCCTCGGCCCTGGCGGCGTTCTCTGCGGCACGCTTGACGGCGCGGTCGAGGAAGGCTACCTTCCCACCGTTGAGGCCGCCCTTGTCGAACGAACTCTCATGAATGTTGAGCCCGACTACGGTCAAGGTCCGATATATAGCGTGTCCGTGGTTTCGGGCCTTGCGAAACCGAAGGCCTTTACACGCTAAGCAGCGCAGGGGCGGACACGCTAAGTAGGGTCGGGTGGAAGAGCCAAACGACATACACGCTAAGCGCTCCGAGACGCTAAGCGCTCCAAGACGCTAAGCGCTCATATACACGCTAAGCGCTCCAGCCCGAGGTGATCTACGTAGGGGGCTTTCTCTTCCAACCCTCTTCTTCCCTTTCGGTGAGGGGTTTACGCGCGCACCCCTCCCCCTACGTACGCACCCCCATCCCCCTGGACCTGGACGGGGAGATTTGCGACCGATTGGAGATGGCCCAAAACGGCTCCAAGAGGGTCCTGGAGAGCCCTGGAGAGCCCAAGATGGCCTCCAAGATGACCCGAAGTTATTAATCCAAGATGGCTCAAGATGGCCTTCAAGATGCTCCAGACCGCTCCAAGACGATTGCAGGTGGGCTTGGGGCCTCCCTTGGACGCGCCCAAGACGCCCAAATCCCTCAAACACCTGGTAAGGTAAATCAATGATTCTACGCAGCCCTTTCGACTTTTCGCGTCCGATGACCTTCCGAAGCCGTACGTACGCAAGATGGCCCCAGGGGGCCCAAGAGAGCCCCAAGAGGGGTCCAAGATGGCCCCAAGATGGACCCGAGAGCGTCCAAGAGCGCCCCAAGAGCGCCCCAACAGGACCCCAAGAGGCGATTTTGAGAGCTCCAGAGGGGCGAGGGTACTTGCGGACCCCCCCATTCTTTGATAGATATCCTCCAAGATGGTCCCAAGAGGGCCTCCAAGGCCCCCAAGAAAGCCCCAACAGGCGCCCAAGAAACCCCAAGAGGCCTCCAAGAGACCCCCAAGAGGACCCCAAGCGGCCCCAAGAGACCCCCCGAGGCACCCAAGATGCCCCAAGAGCCCCCCGGGACCACCAAGAGACTCCCAAGACGTCCCAAAAGGCCTCCAAGAGACGCCCAAGAGATACGTACGTATGCCAAGAGACTCCGAGACTCCGAGAGGCATCCAAGAGGCTTCTGGCCCTTCTGCTCGCCCTCCTCCTCCTCCTCCCTCCTCCTTCTCCTCCTCTCCTCATCCTCCTCCTCCTCCTCATCCTCCTCCTCCTTCTCATCCTCCTCCTTCTCCCCCACTCCCTCACCCATCCATCCATCCATCCTCATCTTTCTCCTCCTCCTCCTCCTCCTCCTCCTTCGCACGGTTCGGCTTGCTCCATCTTTGTTCCTACGCACGTACACGTCCCTGGTCACATCAACTCGCCTGGGCGTCGTTTCTGGATGAGTGCGCAGGGGGGCATGATAAGGCGGCCCAAGAGGCCCCCAAGAGTGCCCCAAGACGGCCCAAGAGGCCCCCAAGATGGTCCCAAGACGGCCCCAAAGGTTTCCAAGACAGCCCAAGAATCGCCCAAAAGGGCCCAAGAGGGCCCCAAGAATGCCCCAAGAGAGGCCCAAGAAGGGGACCAGGAACCGAAACATCGAGGCCTCCACCCCAAACGTCCCCCAGGAGGCCCCAAGAGGCGCCCAAGAGCCCCCAAGGGGCCCCAAGAGGCCCCCAAGAGGCCCCATGAGGCCCCCAAGAGGCCCAAAAGAGGCCCCAAAACGGCCCCCAAGAGGCTTCCCAGAGGCTCTCTCGAACTGGTGGGATCTGTGGGACCTGCGAAAACAATGGGACCTGCGGGGCCTGTGGGAATTGTACCTGTGGGGCCTGCGCGAGCTGCGACACCTGAGACACCTATGCGACATGTGGGGCCTGTGGGACCTGTGGGAGCTGCGAGACCTGCGACACCTGTGGGCCCTGGGGGGGGGGCTACCTGCACTTAGCGTGTCTGGGAGTCCTCGTCGCGCCGCGCATGGCGTCCGCTGGAAATGTGGGACCTGCGGGACTTGCGGGACTTGCGGGACCTGGGGGACGTGCAGGGCTGGCAGCAGCTCCGATGGGGTCCAGGTCCTGCGGCATCAGGGAGACTGGGACTAGTGGTCTCCCTGGGACCTGTGGGACCTGAGGGACCTGTGGACCCAGGAGGACCTACACGACGATTGGGGCCTGCGGGACCTGTGGGACTGGTGGGTCATGCGAGACCTGCGAGACCTCCGACACCTGTGCGACATGTGGGGTGCGTGGGACCTGCAGGAGGGACCTGTGGAACCTGCGCGACGTGCGACACATGCGGGACCTGGGGGACATACCTGCACTTAGCGTGTCTGGGGGTCCACGGCGCGCCGCGCGCGCCATCTGGGGCCTTTGGAGTCCATGGGACTAGTGGGATCTGTGGGACCTGTGGACCTAGGGAATATGTGGGGCTTGTGGGACCTGGGGAACCTGTGGGACCTGTGGGACCTGCGAGGCCTGCGAAATGTTCGACACCTGTGCCACCAGTGGGCCCTGTGGGACTCCTGGGATCTGTAGGACTTTCGAGGCCTGCGACACCTGTGGGACCTCGGAGACCTACCTGCACTTAACGTGTCTGGGGCCCCGTCGCGCCGAGCGCGCCATCCGCTCGAAATGCGGACCCGCGGCACTAATAGGCTATCTGGGACCAGTGGGACCTGCAGGACCTGTGGGACTAGTGGGATCTGTGGGACCTGGGAGAACAATGGGACCTGTGGGGCCCGTGGGCATTGTACATGTGGGGCCTGCGCGAGCTGCGACACCTGCGACACCTATGCGACATGTGGGGCCAGTGGCACCTGTGGAAGCAGCGAGACCTGCGACACCTGTGGGCCACGGGGGGGCTACTTGCACTTAGCGAGTCTGGGAGTCCCTCGCGCGCCGCGCCCGCCGTCCGCTGGAAATGTGGGACCTGCGGGACTTGCGGGACTTGGGGGACGTGCGGGACTAGCAGCAGCTCCGATCGGGTCCAAGTCCTGCGGGGCCTGGGGGACCGTGGGACTAGTTGTCTGTCCCTCTGGGACCTGCGAGACTAGTGGGGCCTGAGCGACCTGTGTGGGCCTTGGAGGAACTCTACGACAATTGCGGCATGCGGAACTTGTGGGACCTGTGGGCCATGCGAGACCTGCGAGACCTCCGACACCTGTGCGACATGTGGGGCGTGTGGGACCTGTGGGAGGGACCTGTGGGACCTGCGAGACCTGCGACACATGTAGGACCTGGGGGGGGGGGGGCCTACCTGCACTTAGCGTGTCTGGGGATCCACGGCGCGCCGCGCGCGCCATCCGGGTCCTGGGGGACTGCTGGACTAGTGGTCTCTCTGGTTCCTGTGGGTCCTGTGTGGCGAGTGGGACCTGTAGGACCTTTGGGGCCTGGGGGACCTGTGGGACTTGTGGGGCCTGTGGGACTAGTGGGACTTGTGGGGCCTGCGAATATTTCGACACCTGCGCCACCAGTGGGCCCTGTGGGGCTCCTGGGATCTGCACGATCTTCAAGGCCTGCGACACCTGTGGGAACTCGGAGACCTACCTGCACTTAACCGTGTCTGGAGATCCCTGGCGCGCCGAGCGCGCCGTCCGCTGGACACGCGGACCCTGCAGGACCCCTGGAGCCTGGGGGATTGTCGGACTAGAAAGTCATCGAGGACCAGTGGGACCTGTGGAACCTTTGGGGCTACCGGGACCTGCGCGACCTGGAGAACGTGTGCGGCGCGCGGGACCTGCGAGACCTGTGTGGCCTGTGGGGCTTGCACCCGCGGGGCCTGCGAGACCTGCCACGCCTGTGCGCCATGCGGGACCTGTGGGACCTTCGAAACATGCGACACCAGTGGGCCCTGGGGGGGCCTACATGCACTTAGCGTGTCTGGGGGTCCCTGGCGCGCCGCACGCGCCGTCTGTTGAAAATGCAAGCGTCGCGGGACTTGCGGGGCTTGGGGGGCGCGCGGGACGCGCGTAAGTCCTGGCAGAGACAATGCGGAAGCGAAGTGGTGGACCCCTGCAAGCGCCGATCATGGGCCAGATGGCATCGCGTCGTCATTCCGTACAATTGCAGTGGATCGCACGGGCGCGCCCGCCCCCCAGGCAGGCCGTCGAAGTCGACGTTGCGAGGCGCGACGGGAACGCCGCTGTCAGGGGGGGGATACAAGATGATGATACAGTGCGGCACGTCCTATCGGGATTGCCAGACTCGCGCCGAAAAGCCCCCCCCCCGAGACAAAACAGCTAAAACATTGCGGAGCACCCGGGGCAGCAAACAGAAAAAAAAGGAGAAGCGGCTGCGCCGCTCCTTTTTTTTTGGGGGGCGTTGTCTTCATGGTGGGGGGGGGCTGCGCCGCTTCTCCTTTTTTATATAAAATCATTGTGGGGGGTTTGGGGGGAGGGACTGTTGTCAACGTTTCTGCCGCGATCCGCAAAACGAACTTGGCAGGAAGCCACGGCCGTCGAAAAATCCTATTATAGATTTTGTTTTTTTCCGATATTGTCGCTGTAAATTGCTGACAAAAGCGCCATTGGGCGTTATATGGTACATATCGGAGACAGAACCCGCGCGCGATGAACGCTTCACGTGCCATCTTGCAACCCAGGGGCGCGCAATCCACACCTTTTTCCGTACCCGAGTCGACGCGGCGGGAGAGCCATCGAGACGAACATGGGGCCACATGGAAACGATGCGAACTTCATTAGCGCCCAATCCGCACCGAACCGATGGCTGCCCGCAGTGGCGCGGCGCACCTGCGCTGCCCCCGGCGCGCGCCGGCGTCTCCATCGCTGTTCCTGCGCGCGACGACGGAAATCAGGATGGCCCCGGAGAACCATTTGGTGAACGCATGGGCACCCGAGCGGCCCCGATCCTCATCGCGCGCAAAAACATCGCCACGCGACGCGCGCGGGGCCGCGCTACCCGCCCGCGGGCCCCCCGCGCGCCATGTCGGCAAGCTCTGCAAGTAGCGTGTCTGGGGGCCCTCCGCGCGCCGCGCCAACTACCAGCTGCAGACGCCGCCCGAGGAACGCGGGTTGTCCGACTTTCGGCCAGAGCCCGCTGGAAACGGGCGGTCGGGCGCGCACTCTGCACACATTTCTCCTGCGGCGTTGCGCGCGCGGCGGCCGCCCTCGCGCTCGCAGCGGCCCCCGCGAGCCCCCCCCGCGGGCGCGCGACGCCTCAGCCCGCTCTGCAACGGGAGAGCCGTCGAGACGAACGGGAGAGCCATCCAGACGAACATGGGGCCACATGGAACCAGTACGAACTCCATTGGCGC
Source organism: Prorocentrum cordatum (assembly GCA_963575745.1). Classification (NCBI taxonomy): domain Eukaryota; class Dinophyceae; order Prorocentrales; family Prorocentraceae; genus Prorocentrum; species Prorocentrum cordatum. The sequence continues at coordinate 23,295 of CAUYUJ010013936.1, read as the reverse complement.
CCAATCCGCATCGAACCGATGGCTGCCCGCAGCGACGCGGCGCACCTGCGCTGCCCCCGGCGCTGCGGGACTCGCGGGGCTCGGGGGGGCGCGCGGGGCGCGCGTGAGTCCTGGCAGAGACAATGCGGAAGCGAAGTGGTGGGCCCCTGCAAGCGCCGATCATGGGCCAGATGGCGTCGCGTCGTCATTCCGTACAATTGCAGTGGATCGCACGGGCGCGCCCGCCCCCCAGGCAGGCCGTCGAAGTCGACGTTGCGAGGCGCGACGGGAACGCCGCTGTCAGGGGGGGATACAAGATGATGATACAGTGCGGCGCGCCCTATCGGGATTGCCAGACTCGCGCCGAAAAGCCCCCCCCCCCCGAGACAAAACAGCTAAAACATTGCGGAGCACCCGGGGCAGCATTTTTTTTTGTTGTTTTGTTTTGTTGGCGTTGTCTTCATGGTGGGGGGGCTGCGCCGCTTCTCCTTTCTTTTTTCTTTTTTTTTTTTTTTTGTGTGATGTATTTTGTTTTTCATGGTGGGGGGTTTGGGGGAGGGGCTGTTTTCAACGTTTCTGCCGCGATCCGCAAAACGAACTTGGCAGGAAGCCACGGCCGCCGAAAAATCCTATTATAGATTTTGTTTTGTCCGATATTGTCGCTGTAAATTGCTGACAAAAGCGCCATTGGGCGTTATATGGTGCATATCGGAGACAGAACCCGCGCGCGATGAACGCTTCACGTGCCATCCTGCAACCCAGGGGCGCGCAATCCACACCTTTTCCGTGCCCGAGTCGACGCGGCGGGAGAGCCATCGAGACGAACATGGGGCCACATGGAAACGATGCGAACTTCATTGGCGCCCAATCCGCACCGAACCGATGGCTGCCCGCAGTGGCGCGGCGCACCTGCGCTGCCCCCGGCGCGCGCCGGCGTCTCCATCGCTGTTCCTGCGCGCGACGACGGAAATCAGGATGGCCCCGGAGAACCATTTGGTGAACGCATGGGCACCCGAGCGGCCCCGATCCTCATCGCGCGCAACAGCATCGCCACGCGACGCGCGCGGGGCCGCGCCGCCCGCCCGCGGGCCTCCCGCGCGCCATGTCGGCAAGCTCTGCAAGTAGCGTGTCTGGGGGCCCTCCGCGCGCCGCGCCAACTACCAGCTACAGACGCCGCCCGAGGAACGCGGGTTGTCCGACTTTCGGCCAGAGCCCGCTGGAAACGGGCGGTCGGGCGCGCACTCTGCACGCATTTCTCCAGCGGCGTTGCGCGCGCGGCGGCCGCCCTCGCGCCCGCAGCGGCGCCCGCGAGCCCCCCCCGCTGGCGCGCGACGCCTCAGCCCGCTCTGCACTCAGCGCGCCCGGGGGGGCCCAGCGCGCTGCGCGCACGCGCGCGCCGCGGGGCGGCGCGCAGCCGTGCGAACCATGGCTCAAGACGCGCGCTGCGGCCCTGACCCGCCCCCCTGCGGCCACGCGGGAAATGGTACGACCTCCAATTCGGACGTGCCAGACCTGCGACACCCGTGGGACATGGGGGATCTACATGCACATCGCGTGTCCGGGGATCCCTGGCGCGCCGCGTGCGCCGCGCGCTGGAACTGCAAGGGCTGCGGGACGTGAGGGACCTGCCTGAACTGTGGGCCCCTTGTAGTGGGCCCCCTGGGGGTTGTGGGACAGGCGAGACCTGTGGGGCTAGTAAGTGGGATCTGTGGGACCCAGACGTAGGAGACCAATGGGACCTGTGGGAGCTGTTGGGCCTGTGGGACCTGTGGGACCTGGGAGACCTACCTGCACTTAGCGTGTCTGGGGACCCCCGTCGCGCCGAGCACGCCATCCGGAGGACCCTGCAGGACCTGCGGAGCCGGGGGGGACTGTGGGACTAATGGGCTTTCTGGGACCTGTGAGATCTGCGGGACATGTGGGACTAATCTGTGGGACCTGTGGGACCTGGGAGAACAATGGGACCTGTGGGACCCGTGGTACTTGTACCTCTGGGGCCTGCGCGATCTGCGACACCAATGCGACATGTGGGACCGGTGGCACCTGTGGGAGCAGCGGGACCTGCGACACCTGTGGGCTCTGGGGGGGGGGTACCAGCGCTTAGCGTGTCTGGGGGTCCCTGGCGCGCCGCGCGCGCCGTCCGTTGGAAATGTTGGACCTGCGGGACTTGCGGGACCTGGGGGACGCGCGGGACTAGCAGCAGCTCCGATCGGGTCCAAGTCCTGCGGGACTTGGGAGACCGTGGGACGGGTGGTCTGTCCCCGTGGGACCTGCGAGACTAGTGGGGCCTGAGAAACCTGTGGACCCTGGAAGACCTCTACGACCATTGGGGCCTGCGGGACCTGTGGGACCAGTGGGTCATGCGAGACCTGCGAGACCTCCGACACCTGTGCGACATTTGGGGCGTGTGGGGCCTGTGGGAGGGACCTGTGGAACCTGCGAGACCTGCGACACATGTGGGACCTGGGGGGCATACCTGCACTTAGCGTGTCTGGGGATCCTGCGGGGCCTCTGGGGGGGCGCCTGGGACTGGTGGGATCTGCGGGACCTGGGAGTCCTATGGGGCCTGTGGAACCCGGGGGACCTGTGGGTCCTGCGAGACCTGCGAAACCTCCGACACCTGCGCGACATGTGGAGCGTTTGGGACCTGTGGGACCTGCTGCACCTGTGGGACCTGGGGGATCTACCTGGACTTATCGTGCCTGTAAATCCCCGGCGCATCGTGCGCGCCGTCCGCTGCACATGTCGGACTTGTGGGTCCTGTGCAACCTGTGGAACTACGGGACATTGTGCAACCTGTGAAACTATTGAGATCTGAAGGCCCCGTGGGCCTGGGGGGCCGTGGACTGTGGGACCTGCGGGACCAGTGGGACCTGCGGGACGGGACATGTGGGACGTGCGGGACTTCTGAAACCTGCTAGACCTGCGACGGCAGTGCGACATGTTGGGCCTCCCGACTTGGACTACGGCTCAAAGTCTACCGAGATTAGCCGGCGATGAGACTAAACATGCACACCTAATCTACCAACGAACTTTCGTACAAACGTCGAGCATTCTGCCAACGCGGCGGCCGCATGATCCCTCTCCCTGCCATCATCATCCCTCCCCCAGCCCCGAAAGGACATACACGCTAAGTACCACCACTAAGGATACACGCTAAGTGCGGAGCACTTAGCGTGTATGGGCGTCTCCCCAAAGACACGTTATATATCGGACCTTGACCGTAGGTCTTGTTCAACCTGGCACGCGCTGCGCGCGACAGACGGACCGAGAAAGCGCGCGGCGCTCGCCGTGACAGAATTCGCGCGAAGTGCTGCAGTGACGTCGCGGAGGTATTCCTCGTCGCGCTTTGCGTGCGCGTCGACGCCAGACAGAAAAGCTTGCAAATCCGCCACGGGTGCGAGCGGGCGCCGCCTGTTAACGCGCATGACGCGCTCGTGCGCACTCTGTCCGCGCTCGGCTGCAGCTCGCGCGCCGAAGCCGACCGCGTACACGCGGGCCTCGTTTGGCCACCTAAATGACGCACGCTAAGCGTGCACGGAGGGGGCGTAGACGTCGAATCGCGTCGGAGCAGCCCCCGCTCGGAAGTGCGCTCGCGCGCCACACGTGCGGCGTAGACGTCGAACTGCATCTTAATCTGACCTCGTTCGGTCGGTCGCTCGCTATCCTCGTTCGGATGCGGCGTAGACGTCGAATTGCGTCTAATCGGACCTTGTCGGTCGTTCGCTCGCTATCCTCGTTCGGATGCGGCGTAGACGTCGACTTGCGTCTTAGTTTGACCTCGTTCGGTCGTTCGCTCGCTAGCCTCGTTCGGATGCGGCGTAGACGTCGAATTGCGTCTGATCGGACCTTGTTCGGTCGTGCGCTCGCTATCCTCGTCGGATGCGGCGTAGACGTCGACTTGCGTCTTAGTTTGACCTTTTTCGGTCGTTCGCTCGCTATCCTCGTTCGGATGCGGCGTAGACGCCGAATTGCGCCGAATCGGACCTAGTTCGGTCGTGCGCTTGCTAACGTCGGACGGCTGCGGCGTAGACGTCGAATTGCGTCTAATTTGACCACGTTCGGTCGTTCGCACGCGGCCCGCGCTCGGATGCGGCGTTGGCGTCGAATCGCGCCTGCAACGACCTCGTTAGGCCGAAACGCAGACTGGACCTAAATTTGGTCCCGTAGTCACTAGCAGAGTAACGGGAAGTCGTCCTGGCATCTTTTCGAGTCCGGCAAAACGACGAGGGAATCGGTACCTGCGGGGGGAGAGGAGAGGGAGGAAGGAACCTGACAACGGCGGAGGCACCGCGCGCGGGAGGAAGGGGGAGGGAACCTGCACGAGGGGCAGGAGGGCAGCGCGGCGAAGACCGGCGCGCGCGCGCGCGAAGCAGCAAGCAGGGGCAGGCGGCGGCGCAAGGCGAAGCGGCACGCAACGAGCAGGCAGGCGGCGGCAAGCAGCACCGCAGGGCAACGCAGCACGCAGCGGGCAGGCGAGCGGCGGCAAGCGGCAGCGACGAGCAGGCGGCGGCGCGCGGGGCGACGGCCAACGCGCGCGGTCGCGCGCGCCCCGCGCTCAAATCCCGAGCGCGGGGCGCGCGCCCCAGGCACGCACAAACCTGTGGTACCTGCGCGCGGCCGCGGCGGGCAGCGGCCGCGCGCGGGGGCGCGCGGGCCTGCCCACATCGCCTGCGGCGCGCCGCGGCGCGCGCGAGCCAAGCGGCGGCGCGGCGACTGCTCGCGCCTGCGTCCGCCGCGAGCGCCTGGGGCCAGCGAATGTGTGCGATGGAACCAGGGGCCGAACTCGTTCCATACACACCAACGAGCGGCTTGCATGCCAAAATTATAGCCACGTTTAAACATTAAATAAACATGCGCGTTTTCTAATCCGAATATGTGCGAATGACGGTGTGGAAGTTCTAATCTGTGTAACCCCAATCCTGTAAGTACCTTGGTTGTTGCCTCAGGCCGTCGTCGTCGTCGTCCTCGTCGTCGTCCCCCTCGTCGTCGTCCTCGCCGCCGCCGTCGCCGCCGCCGCCGTCGTCGTCGCATTGGTTTTCGCATTCGCCGCACTCCTCTCCATCGCCGTCGTAGTCGTTATGCTCGACATCGTGTCCAAATTCCTCCCGCACCCTCTTCGTGTTCTTGCTCCTTCTCCTTCCCCCTCCTCCGCTTCCTCCTCCTGGCGCGATGCGGGTGTGTCTTTTGCGGGACAACTTGCTTGATCGTGCGGGCAGTGATGTTTAGCGTTTCCCCCGTCTGGGCCGCGGCTGTGAACTAGCCACGATCAGCCACGAAATAGCCACGGCAATATATCGATTTTAGCAACGAGTAGCCATGTTTAGACACGGGAGCCGGAAGCCGGAAACCGGAAGCCGGAAGCAAGAAACCGGCGGGCGAGGGGGGGGTCGAACCGGTGACCCCCCCCTCCTTTTCATGATGGACTGGGGGGGGGGGAGGGGTTCGAAGCGGTAGTGCCCCCCCCATGGTTTTTCGGAGGGGGGGGGTTTGAACGGGCAGTGAACCCCCCCCAGTTTTCCGCCAGCAGCGGTAGAACACGCTCTTTCTGATTTCTTCAAGACGGCGTCCCCGGAAGTCCCGACCCGACTATACGAAACCAAAAAGCGAAAAATACGTCTACGATCGACCCCTCACACACTTGAGCTATCAACATGCATTGAACACCTTCGTAACCAAAATCTTCCCGGGATGATCTATGAAATCGCAACCATATTTTCAGCTTTTGAAGCCGAGTCATAACAACAAACATAAACCGTAACCAAATCGCCACCAAATCGTAACCAAATCGAACAGAGCGTGTTCGACATTCTGGGTTTGGGGCTCAACAAGGCGGCGAGGGTGACAGCCGAGAAGTAAACAGCGGAGAAGGGAGCTGGAGCAGAAGCAGGACCTGGGGCAAAAGGGGCGCCGTGGAAGACGGCGAGGAGAAGCAAGCGAGGAGAAGGGAAGACTGATGGGGAGGAGGAGACAGAGCGCTATCAGGTGGAGCAGGACGAGGAGGGGGAATATGATCCGGAGGGCTACACGGAGCAAGGCACACGCAAGCACGAGGAGGATCGAGAAGGGAGGGATTAGGAGGAGGAGAAGGAAGAGGAAGGGGAGGGGGAGAAGGACGAGAAGGGGAGGAGGACAAGGAGGGATAGGAGGAGGCATGGGCGGAAACATGACGAGCACGAGGGCCGAGTAATGGTATTGACGCATTGATGATTTGACGCCAGGGTTCAAGGTTAGAGCCAGGAGGGTTGGAAGGAGGCTTTGAAGGAGGGCAAAGTGGGCAAGGACGAGGATGAGATTTGCAGGAAGTGTCATAGGAATGACAGAGCAATTCAGATAAAGCTTGGAGGGGAAGAGGGAACGAACGAAGAGGAAGTGCGGGGACAACTGTTTGGATTTCTAAACGCTTCGCGTAAGCCCACCAACCCATCTAGAAACGATGCCCAGAGGAGTAGCCTCTAACCGGGAAGTGGGCAGCACACATATGACCCCAGTGGAGGCCTCTTGGAGCGTCTTGGGGGCATCTTGGCGGGCCCAGGGCAGTCTGTGAGCGTCTTGGGCGCCTCGGGGATCTTCTCGAGGTTTCTTGAGGGTCTCTTGGTAGCCTCTCGGCGGCCTCTTGGGCGCCTCTTGGGGCCGCCTGGGCGCCTCTTGGGACCCTCTTGGGGCGCTCTAGGGAGCTTTCGGAGCGCTCTTGGGCCACCCTGGAGGACATCGATCTTAATCTGCGAGGAAGTTCAAATCAAGTGCAGATCGTCCTCGCCATTCCTCCTCCTCCTCCTCCTCTTCCTGCTCCTCCTCCTCATCCATCCTCCTCCTCCTTTTCCTGCTCCTCCTCCTCCATGTTCTCGTCCTCCTCCTCCTCCGCCTCCTTTTCCCCACTCGCCCTCCTCACTTGTCATCCCCTTCCTCCTCCTCCCCCCTCATTCATCATTATCTGTGTCGCTCTGCTCCTTCCTCCTGCTGCTCCTCCTCCTCCTCCTCCTCCTCCTCCTCCTCCCTCCTCCTCCTCCTCAGCACACCTCCTCATTACTCCGTCGCTCGTCCACCTGCTAGTCATCCTCGTCCTTCTCCTCCCTGGCTTTTGAGACCGTCCTAATGGGGTCCTCAAGGGCTCTGAGAGGGTATCGACATGGCCCTGAGAGGGTCCTGTAAAGGTGTGTCGGGTGGATCCTGTGAATCATTCTGACGCAGCACAGCGCAGCCCAAGACCAATGCGCGTGGAGGGGTTGGGCCCAGCTGGGGCAAGAAACGGCTCAAGTCTGGTTGTCCCGTCGTGCCCCCCTCGGATTCGCGAGCCAGTCGCCGTTGCCCCTGGCTCGAGATGTCACTGCCTGCCCACTGCCTCTTCGCTGTGGAGGCGCAGAGCGAGCGGCAGGGCAGAGATGGCAGTACTTCTAGATTTCGCACGGGGTAAAAAGACGTACGAGGATGCGAAGGCCGAAGCACAACGATATGTGCTTGAAGCTCCAATTCTGGGTAACCGGATGGGCCGAAACACAGCCAGAACAATACAGAAGAGACGGGAAGCACTGACCGGCATCAACACATATTCTCTTACATCTTTCAACATCAGGAAGAAATGGACATACGCAGACGAACCGTTGCAGGCGAAGCGCCACCCATTCAATTTGATAACTTCCACCATCAAGCAACGATTAAAACCATGCCCGCATTATCGAAGACGCCTACGGCGAATCACCGCCGCCCCCTGCCTTTTTAGAAGTGCCTATGTGGCCGAACGTTGAGGCCAGAGGCCTGCCAAGCTATCGGACCATGTGTTCCCCGAATCGGTTTGGAAAGCCTTCGGGGAACACGTGGGCATCTTGAAGGTCATCTTGGCCGTCTGGAGGCCATTTGGACCCTTTCGGGCCTTCTCGGAGGACGTCTTGGAGGGCTCTTGGGCCGTCTTGGAGGCCATCTTGAGCGTCTTGGAGGCCTCTTCGGCCGTCTTGGGGGCCTCTTGGGGCCGTTTTGGGCCTCTTGGGCGATCTTTGGGGGCTCTTGGGCCGTCTCGGGCCGTCGGAAGGCTGAACAAAAAGCAAATGCCAAAATCCTTCAAAAACTGATGGGAAATCAATGATTTTGGCCTTTTCGGGCCTTCCTGGAGGCCTCTTGGGCCGTCTTAGGCCATCTTAGGGCCATCTTCGGCCGTCTTGGTGGGCCCCTGGCCCGTCCGACGCCGTCGGAAGCCGTTTGGAGGGCCTCTCTGAGCCGATTTGGGGCCCTCTTGGAATGCTCCAGGGCCGTCTTGGAGGCCATCTTGCGCGTCTTAAAGGCCTCCTGGGCCGTCTTGGGGGCGTCTTGGGGCCGTGTTGGGGGCCTCTTGGGCCGTTCTGGGGCCATCTTGGAGGCCTCGTGGGCGATCTTGGGAGGCTCTTGGGCCGTATCGGGCCATCGGAAGGCCGAAAAGAAGCAATGTCAAAATCCTTCGAAAGCCTTAGTCAAATCAATGATGTTGGCCTCTTCGGGCCCTCCTTGAGGACCTTTTGGAGGCCTCTTGGGCCGTCTTGGGCCAGCTTCAGCCAACTTCGGCCATCTTGATGGGTTCCTGGCCCGTCTGACGCCGTCGGGAGCCGTCTTGGGGGCCTCTCTGAACCGGTTTGGGGCCCTCTTGGGGCGCTTCGGGGCCGTCTTGGAGGCCATCTGGGCGTTTTGGAAGCCTCTTGGCCCGTCTTGGGGCCCTCTTGGGGGCATCTTGGGCCGTCATGGGGCCATCTTGGAGGCCTCGTGGGCGATCTTGGGGCGGTCTTGGGGGCTCTTGGGCCATCTTGAGCCGTCGGAAGGCCGAAAAGAAGCAAATGCCAAAATCTGTCAAACACGTAGGGAAAATCAATGATGTTGGCCTCTTCGGGCCCTCCTTGAGGACCTCTTGGAGGCCTGGGTCGTCTTGGGCCGTCTTGGAGGCTTCTCGGGCGACCTTGGGCCGTCTTGGAGGCCGTCAAGGACCATCTTGGGCGGACTTGGAGGCCATCTTGGACCATCTTGGAAGCCATCTTGGGCCAACGTGGCCATCTTGGAGGCCATCTTGGAGGCCATCTTGGGCCATCTTGGGCCATCTTGGAGGATGTTTTCCCGATTGAGGTCCTTGGCAATCTTTCCGGGCTTTGGAAAAATAATCGAAACCAAAACCGAAATAATTCAGCACGCCAGGCACCCCTGCGATGAATCGACAAGGGGCGGCGGATCGAAGACGCGTACGGTGAATCATCGCCGCCCCCTTCCTTTTTGGAAACGCCTATGTGGCCGAACGTTGTGGCCAGAGGCCTGCCAAGTTATCGGACCACGTGCTGCCCGAATCGGTTTTGGAGAGCGTTCGGGGAACACGGTGGGCGAGGCTGGGCCGACTTGGGCCTTTCTTGGGGTGCTCCAGGGCAGTCTTGGAGGCCATCTTGAGCGTCTTGGAGGCCTCTTGGGCCGTCTGGGGGGCCACTTGGGGCCGTCTTGGGGGCCTTTTGGGCAGTTCTGGGGCCATACTGGAGACCTCTTGGGCGCTTTGGGGGCTCTTGGACCGTCTCGGGCCGTCGGAAGGCCGAAAAAGCAAATGCCACAATCCTTCAAAAACTCTTCGGATATCAATGATGTTGGCCTTTTCGGCCCTTCCTGGAGGCCCTCTTGAACGCCTCTGGGGCCGTCTTGGGCCAGCTTCGAATCAATTTCGGCCATCTTGGTGGGCTCCTGGCCCGTCTGATGCCGTCGGAAGCCGTTTGGGGGGCCTCTCTGGGCCGACTTGGGGCCTTCTTGGAATGCCCCAGGGCCGTCTTGGAGGCCATCTTGCGCGTCTTAAAGGCCTCCTGGGCCGTCGTGGGGGCGTCTTGGGGCCGTCTTGGGGGCTTCTTGGGCCGTTCTGGGGCCATCTTGGAGGCCTCTTGGGCGATCTTGGGGCGATCTTTGGGGGCTCTCGGGCCGTATCGGGCCGTCGGAAGGCCGAAACGAAGCAAACGCCTAAATTCTTCGAAGACCGAAGGAAAACCAATGATCCTGGCCTTCGAGCCCTCGTGGGGGCCCTCTTGGAGGCCTCTTGGGTCGTCTTGGGCTAGCCTAGAGCCAACTTCGGCCATCCTGGTGGGCTCCTGGTGCGTCTGACGCCGTCGGAAGCCGTTTGGGGGGCCTCTCTGGGCCGACTTGGGGTGCTCCAGGGCCGTCTTAGAGGCCATCTTGGGCGTCTTGGAGGCCTCTTGGCCTGTCTTGGGGCCCTCTTGGGGCCGTCTTGGGGGCCTCTTGTGCCGTCATGGGGCCATCTTGGAGGCCTCGTGGGCGATCTTGGGGCGATCTTGGGGGCCTCTTGGGCCGTCTTGGGTCGTCGGAATGCCAAGAAGAAGCGCATGCCCAAAGCCTTCGAAAACCTATGAAAAAACAATGATTCTGGCCTCTTCGAGCCCTCCTGGAGAACCTCTTGGAGGCCTCTTGGGTCGTCTTGGGCCATCTTGGAGACTTCTCGGGCGACCTTGGAGGTATCTTGGACTCTCTTGGGCCGTCTGGGAGGCCGTCTTGGACAATCTTGGGCGGACTTGGAGACAGTATTGGAGGCCATCGTGGGCCAACGTGGCTATTTGAGAGGCCATCTTGAGCCGTCTTGGAAGATTTTTCCCTGGATTGAGCACCTGGGCAATCCGCCCGGCACCACGGCGGGACGGGCCGAAGCCTCAGGGGGATTGTTGTAGAAAAAGAACCAAAATCAAAACCAAAACCGAATAACTCAGCACGCCAGGCACCCCTGCGACGAATCGACAGGGGGCGGCGGATCTGAGACGCCTACGGCGAATCACCGCCGCCCCGTGCCTTTGTGGAAGCGCCTATGTGGCCGAACGTTGAGGCCAGATCTGCCAAGCTAAAGGACCATGTGTTCCTCGAATCGGTTTGGAAAGCCTTCGGGGAACACGTGGGCATCTTGAAGGTCATCTTGGCCGCCTGGAGGCCAATTGGTTTGGACCTTTCGGGCCTTCTTGGAGGACGTCTTGGAGGGCTCTTGGGCCGTCTTGGAGGCCATCTTGAGCGTCTTGGAGGCCTCTTCGGCCGTCTTGGGGGCCTCTTGGGGCCGTTTGGGGCGATCTTTGGGGGCACTTGGGCCGTCTCGGGCCGTCGGAAGCCCAAACAAAAAGCAAATGCCACAATCCGTTTAAAAACTTATGGGAAATCAATGATGTTGGCCTTGTCGGCCCTTCCTGGAAGCCCTCTTGGAAGCCTCTTGGGCCGTCTTCGGGCCATCTTCGGCCGTCTTGGTGGGCCGTCCGTCGCCGTTTGGGGGGCCTCTCTGAGCCGACTTGGGGCCCTCCTGGAATGCTCCAGGGCCGTCTTGGAGGCCATCTTGGGCGTCTTGAACGCCTCCTGGGCCGTCTTGGGGGCCTCTTGGGGCCGTCTTGGGGACCTCTTGGGTCGTTCTGGGGCCATCTTGGAGGCCTCTTGAGCGATCCTTGGGCGATCTTTGGGGGCTCTTGGGCCGTATCGGGCCGTCGGAAGGCCGAAACGAAGCAAATGTCACAATCCTTCGAAGACCAACAAGAAATCAATGTTTTTGGCCCTTTCTGGCCTTCCTGAAAGCCCTCTTAGAAGCCTCTTGGGCCGTCTTGGGCCAGCTGCCAGCCAACTTCGGCCATCCTGGTGGGCTCCTGGCCCGTCTGACGCTGTCGGAAGCCATTTGGGGGGCCTTTCTGGGCCGACTTGGGGCCCTCTTGGGGAAAGGCCGACAATTGTCCCAATTTTTCCATCAAGATGGCCCAAGATGGTCTCCAAGATGGCCACGTTGGCCCAAGATGGCCTCCAAGATGGTACAAGATGGCCTCCAAGTCCGCCCAAGATGGTCCAAGACGGCCTCCCTGACGGCCCAAGAGACTCCAAGACGGCCGAAGACGGCCCAAGAGGCCCCCCGGAGGCCTCCAAGACGGCCCAAGAGGCCTCCAGAGGTCCTCCAGGAGGGCCCGAAGAGGCCAAAATCATCGATTTGCCTTGGGTGTTTGAAGGATTTGGGCATTTGCTTCTTTTCGGCCATCCGACGACCCAAGACGGCCCAAGAGGCCCCCAAGATCGTCCCGCAGCGCCCAAGAGGCCTCCAAGATGGCCTCAGGACTGCCCAAGAGGCCCCCAAGACGGCCCCAAGAGAGCCAAAAGACGACTCAAGAGGCCTCCAAGACGCCCAAGATGGCCTCTAAGCGGGTGGCCGGCGGGACGGGCCGAAGCCCCAGGGGGAGTTCTCTGGGAAAAAAACCAAAACCAAAACCGAAATAATTCAGCACGCCAGGCACCCCTGCGATGAATCGACAGTCGCAGGGGGGCAGCGGATCTAAGACGCCTACGGCGAATCACCGCCGCCCCCTGCCTTTTTGGAAGCGCCTATGTGGCCAAACGTTGAGGCCAGACCTGCCAAGCTATCGGACCATGTGTTCCCCGAATCGGTTTGGAAAGCCTTCGGGGAACACGTGGGCATCTTGAAGGTCATCTTGGCCGTCTGGAGGCCATTTGGACCCTTTCGGGCCTTCTTGGCGGACGTCTTCGAGGGCTTTTGGGCCGTCTTGGAGGCCACCTTGAGCGTCTTGGAGGCCTCTTGGGCCGTCTTGGGGGCCCCTTGGGGCCGTCGTGGGCCTCTTGGGCGATATTTGGGGGCTCTTGGGCCGTCTCGGGCCGTCGGAAGGCCAAACAAAAGCAAATGCCACAATCCTTTAAACAAAACTCATGGGAAATCGATATGTGAGGGCTCTTGGGCTGTATCGAGCCTTCGGATGGCCGAAAAGAAGCAAATGCCAAAATCCTTCAAAAACCCAAAGCAAATCTATATTTTTTGCCTTTTCTGGCCCTCCTGGAGGCCCTCTTGGAGGCCTCTGGGGCCGTCTTGGGCCAGCTTCGAGCCAACTTTGGCCATCTTGTCTTGGTGGGCTCCTGGCCCGTCTGGCGCTGTCAGAAGCCGTTTGGGGGGCCTCTCTGGGCCGACTTGGGGCCCTCATGGGGTGCTCCAGAGCCGTCTTAGAGGCCATCTTGGGCGTCTTGGAGACTTCTTGGGTCGTCTTTGTGCCCTCTTGGGGCCGTCTTGGGGGCCTCTTGGGCAGTCCTGAGGCCATCTTGGAGGCCTCTTGGGCGCTGCGGGGGCGATCTTGGGGGCCTCTTGGGCCGTCTTGGGTCGTCGGAAAGCCGAAAAGGAGCAAATGCGAAAATCCTTCAAACACCTAAGGAAAACCAATGATTCTGGCCCTCCTGGGGGACCTGTTGGGGCGTCTCGGAGGCCTCGAAGCCCGCCTGGGCGCCATCTTGGGCGTCTTCGGGCGATGCTTGGGCGCTTCGGGGCCCGCCTGAGCTGCGGAGGCCTCCTGTGGCCCTCCTGGCCTGCAGCGCAGCTCTCTTGGGGAAATCTGCGCGCCACCGCGCCGGAAACCCCATGGGGAACGGCGCCGAACTCTAGGAGATTTGGCGATTTGGGGTCCGAGCCCGTTGACAGTTCAACCCCAAGGGCCGAGGAGTGATGCTTACAAGGGGCCCGAGGGCACTCCAACTCGTGCCTCGAGAGCGCGGTGGGCAAGAAATGGACCGATCTGGCACAAATGCGTCTGCGTTCGCAAATTCGCCAGCGCACACTGGCCACGACTTCATGGAAGAGTGCTTACCTCGGGGAGAGACGGTGGTGCCTGTAGGGATATACGAGGACGGCATTGCTGCGGGAGTCGACGTTTACCAAGACAGCTTGTGCGCTGTGCACGTATACGCTTGCCTGCGGCTCATTTCGCCGACGCTCGCGGGGGCATCTTCGGACTGTTTCGGGGCATTCCTGGGCCGTCTCGGCGCGCATTGGCTTTCAGGGCGGGGCTGGGGAGGGAGAGGAGAGGGAGGGGGATGGGGGAGGGGAAGGAGGAGGAGGAGGAGGAGGAGGAGGAGGAGGAGGAGGAGGAGGAGACGAGGAGACGAGGAGGAGAACGAGGAGGGGGAGGAGGAGGAGGAGGAGGAGGAGGAAGAGGAGGAGGAGGAGGAGGAGGAGGAGGAGATACAGTGGGCTTCCTTGGTTCTCCACTGGGCCGTGCTGGGCTCTTGCGGACGGCATCGTGGGCCGTCTCGGCGGCCAGGCCTGCTCGGGCCGTGGCGGGAGGTCCCTGACGCCCGCGCGGGTGGTCACGGCGTGTTGTCTTTCTCGTGCACTTCGGATTGTCCATGGGAGTTCCCATGCGAATCTCCGTGGGGGTCCCCATCGGAATCCCCGCGCGCATCGCGATCGGTATCTCCACAGGGAGATGCATTGAAATTCCCACCAAGGGGTGTCTGCAAGGCTCTCCGTAGGGATCCCCATATGAATCCCCGACGGACTCCCAGTAGGAATCCCAACAGAAATCCCCATGGGAACTACCAGAAGAATCGCTATGGGAATCTCCGTGGGAGCCCCATGGGGATCTCCATCGGACTTCCATAGGAATCCTGATCGGAATCCCCATCGGGATCTCCATCGAAATCTCCATCGGAATCCCGCTGCGAATCCCCTGGGAGACCCCCATGGGACTCGCAATGACATATCCATAGGAATCGCAATCGCAACATACGCATGAATCTTCCTTCATGGGAATCTGAATAAAAGTCCCCTTTCGAAATCCCCCGCGCGCCGTTGCAAGCCGAGGGCACGGTGGCGGACATTGTCAGCGTCGGGGAGCCGATGAAGGCCGAACGCTCCAGTCCAAGCATGCACTGACAGCGCACAGGAAGTCGGATGCGACGCAACAGACTGTAAATGATATCTGGGACGCTCTTCTCTGGGAGTTGCAAGCATTAGCGTTGGGGGGGGGGGAGGGCCGAAAGTCGGTGAAGAAACGAAGCCTCCTGCGGTATCGGGAGCCAGGGGTCTTCCTGACAAGCGATTGGGGCCCTAAGCTTAAGTCGGGCGTGTCCCCCTACAGGCCGATTTTGGGCGAACATCCGAGAGCCCAACATGGGCGGCGGTACCTGCGGGGGGGGCTATCTGATCTCGAAACCGAAACTTTTTTTTCTCGAGCCTCGCGAGGGGCTGCGGAGCGCAGCAAATCATATCCGTCTGAAACAGTAGCAGGCCAGGAGGCGATATGACATGCACTCCTCCTCGGCAGATGTCGCAAACCGACGACTGACGGAAACGCGACATCGCGCTCCAGCCCACACGGTATCATATCTCGATTATCAACCTGCTGCGGGCAACGGTCGGCGCCCCGACGTCTGGCCCTAACAGGTCGGTTTCAGTAAATAGAAACTCTGTTCTCTTCGCGGCTTCGAGCTGCACGATTCCCGGCGGCGCTCTGCACGTGGAAATCAACGAAGCATTGCAATCACTGTGAAACGCACAGCTGCTGCAAGCTCACTGCGTCCATGATTTGGCAAGCCCCTCGCGATCTCCAAGGTCATGGGCAGTCTCTTCGCAAGCTCGTGATGACGAGCGGGCTCCAAAACCTTGGTCATAAGATCCGCTACGTTCTCTGTCGTCGGCACCTTCGCGGTGCGCACCCATCCCTCGGCAACTTTCTCCTGCAACCACAGGTACTTCGCATCCAGGTGTCTGATGCGTCCGACACCCAGCCTCGAGCATATCCCGATTGCGGCGGTGCTGCCACCGCACGCCTTCACCGACATCCTGTTGCCCATCTTCTCAAACATATTCTTCGTGAAGACCCCCCGCGCAGCGCCGCTGGTCATATCCACATGCTCAGCTTCTCCACTGCTCCGCGCAAGTGTCGCCTGCTGACCAGCCCAGCTGCCAATGCACGCACTCCATATGTACTCGAATCCTCCACCGCGGCTCCTGCGGTTCACTTCATCTCCAGCCCAGTCCGACGGTCACCTCGCTCGGTAACTCCTGATACTCAAAGTTCCACATCATCTGCGGGTGCGTCGCTAAGTAGGCAGACGCCCGCTTCAGCTACAGCTCGTGGAGCACCAGCTGCTCCTGCATCCCGCGCATAATCCAGCTCGTCGCGAACTGTATGTCAGGCCTGTCCGCTGCCATGTACAGTGCCGTCGGCGCCGCCGACTGGAACAGCTTCTCCGCGAATCCCAGCTTGTCCAACGCCGTTGGCACCTCCTTCCCGATGCCCCTGGAAGCCGGCGGGATCTCCCTCGCCGCTGGCAACTTCCCGTAGGCCTCGACCGCTGTCCTCGCGTGCTTCGCGTCGCTCTCCCAGTGGAAACCCTTCTCTGTCCAGCTAACCGTCCTATTCAAGAAATGGCCAGACGTCGCTTCACCTCCAGCTTCTGCGGGCCCCACGAACGGCGACCGCTTCACCTCGAACTTCGCCTCCGGGATCTCGTTAAGCCACCTCAGGTCCTCAAGCGCCTCCACGGCCATGAAGTCGCCTCCGTGCACCGCGATGTAGATGCCTTTCTGGACGCGGTAGAACACCACCGTCACCAACATACGGATCGTGTGCTGGAGCAGCTTGCTCGTTCCCCTGGTCCCGCACAGCGCCTTCCGCAAATGCCGCGCTACATGTGGCTCCTCCCCACCTGAGGGCGGCACCGCGCACACGTCCTCGCCCATCTCAGCGCGGCAGGACGCGTTGCTGATGCCCCAGAGCCCTACCAGGTAGACTTTCCTGCGGTTCCTGAACGTCGCTGCCAGCACCAGTGCCAGCCTGACGAACTTCAGCGGGGGCGCCCCAGCGAATGCGTCATCGCGCGCCTGGTAGGCAACCTGCATGGCCACGAAACTGCACCGCGCAGCGTCGGCGCCCACCTTCCCGTCCTGCAACCCTTGCCCCTGACGCGCTTGCCTTTCGCCTCCGTGACATGGGCCCGCGTGAACACTCCATGCTCTTTCATATTGGCACGCTCTCGAGCTCTTCTTTCGCGAACCTTCTCCGCTGGAAGCAGCTGTCCAGAGAGCGCCCCCTTGGCGTTGGAAAGGCACTTCTCCTCGCACGGCTCCGCGGCGTACTCGCCGAGGTCCACCGCGCGCAGCTCCATTGACATGGCGTTGACGGCCAGTCCGCCGACTACGCGCGCCTTCTTGCTCTCTGGCGTCTCCTCCTTCTCTGGGACCTGTCGTTTTACTCCTTCGGTAATATCCACGGGATCCTGCACCATCATCTCGACGCTGTCCTCCTCATGGTCCATCGCCACGTCTTCCGCTGTGCTGGGAGCTGCTGCTGCGGCTGCTGCCGCGGCTGCTGCTGCTCCACGCCCTGGCCCCTCTGCTGGTGCACGCTTCGACTGCTTCCTGACCGCTTCTCGAGCTGGTGGTGGTGCCTCAACTCGCGCCCCAGCCTGCGCTGCCAGGCCCTTCGCAATGTCCTCCGCGCCCAGCAAAGCCTCCAGTCTGGCTCTGCACTCCGCAGCGTTGCACTGGCCCGTCTCGTCGCAAGCTGGGCAGCCAGGTGCCCGACCCAACCGGTTGGGAATCTTCTTGGTCATGTACCTCGGCCTGTCCGCGGCGTCCTGCGCCGAGAGCGTTGCCTTCGGGTCGAAGGGTGCGCAGATGATCTGGCTGAAGAGGTCATTGTTCTAACGCTTCTCGTCGGGCCCCCTGGCGATCGATCTCACAAAGACCCGTCCCCGAGGTGTGCCGATCATGTGCTCATCGCTGACGTTCGCCTTGTCGAGTCAGATGCCCCTGCCCCATCTGGCCGCCATCTTCCCAGCGGTTCCCGGGGTAATTTGTGCATCGCGCTCCCCGCGAACTCTGCGATCTGACCGCGGTGATCTCGTCCATTGAGCCGACGATGCGGTGTCAGCCCATCCTCTCTCACGGTAAACCTCGTGAGGATCCAGCCTGCGCGCCTCGCCAACCAACTGCTGATCGGCTCGCTTGGCTTCGGGGCTCCACTTTGTAGTGCGCACTGACGGGTGCACGAGCGCGCGAATGAGCTGCTGGACTCTGCCTCCAGCCGCCTCGATCGGACCCTTTGACTTGGAATCGAGCCTCGGGCCGACCTGCAACACCGTCTCTTCGTCTCGTGCGGCTGCTGCCGCTCTCGCAAGCGCCGTGATCGCGTTCTCCTGATCACTCGACGCCACCACGCGCTTGCGGCCCCAGTACTGCAACGCCTGCACCAAAACCTCGACGCCGCAATCCACCTTGCCCTCCCCCATGACGTTCGCACTCTCGGTAGCCGACGACTCGAAGTCCAGGCAGACCAGCCGCGTCATCAGGTCATCGGTGCCCTTCCTTCCTGGGAACGAGTAGTCGGTTCAGACATGGGGCGCGCCTCTCCCCTGGTCCGCCCTGGGATGAACTTCTTCGCGCCCTCCTCCGACTACGCAAGCCTTGCACCGCGAGCGATGCGGCCAGTGGATAAGTCGATGCAGTTGACGCTCGGCAAGCGGCGGCATCACTGGAACGCCCTTCGCTCTCGCAACCCTGCTCTCGGGGCCGTCGCACAGCTCGACGGTGCCCCTTCTGATTGCGAACGATCTCCAGGTGGTCAGCAGGTTGAGCGTCTCCAGGTTATGCTGCTGCTGCCGCTGCGGCGGGTGCCGCTCCTGCGGCTGATGAGCTCGCTGCTCCTCCTGGGCTAACTCCTGCTGCCTCGCCTCCTGCTGGTCCTGGCTGTCCTCCATCCCGATAGACTGGAATGGGTTGAGCCACCGCTGGCTGTCGTAGCCGGGCGATCGTGACTGCTGCCTCGCTAGCTGTGACCACGCGCTTCACCTTCGTGCACCAGATGCGGCCCTGCTGCACCAGTGGGAAGATCCGGCCACTCGGCGCCTCCAGCACGCTAGAGTACACCCCGTACTTTAGGAACGAAGCCTGCCTCCAGCAAGTCCTGCTGCGCCACGATCGGGTACTTAACGTTCGCGACCTGGAACCTCATCTTGAAGATCTCCTGCTGCTGGTCGAGCGCCGTCGCCATGCAGTTGACCTCGCACGCGCCATTGCGGATGATCAACTGCCCTGTCGCGGCCTCAAGCGGCGGCAAATTCTCCGGCTCAAGCCAGTTGCTACTGCCCTGTGGTCCTGCCTCTGCGAACTCCATCGAACAAGTAGAGATGCCAACGCCGCTGTCAATCATCAGGTAGCCCGCGTCGTCGCCTTCAAAGCTGCTCGCACCTGCGGCCGCCGCATGCCCACGTAGATGGCTCCCTCGTCGTATGTGTCGGGCCACGGGCACGCGCGCTCCTCTTGAATGGTGGTCGGCGTTCCTCTCACCTTTTGAATTGCCATCACCGACCCTGGAACCGCCGATGATGGGCCGACTGTCGACTGCGCCAGTCTCCTCGCCATGTCCAGGTGATGTTGCGCCAACATGCTGATGGGAATCGCGTTCACGAGTGATGCCGGTTCGTTCGGGCCGATGGCCGACGTCGCGCATCCAGGTTGAACTGGTTGCTGCTGCGGAACGACTGCATTGGTATTGCTGTTCTGGCCCGCCTGCCAGTGATCATAGCGTCTCTTTCTCCTGCGCGTCTCCGTCGCGTGCCCGGGAGGGGAAGGGGGGGACCGGGGGCCGGGCAGGGTAGGGGGGGGGGGGGGGGGGGGGATGGGGGGAGGGGGGGGTAGGCACCGACGCGCTGGGGGGGGGGGGGGTAGTTTGGGGAGAGGCCCGGGGGGGGGGGGGCGAATTGTGGGGTAGGGGGGGGGGAGGCGGCGGTCCCAAAAGGCTTAAGGGGGGGGGGGGGGGGGGGGACGGGGGGGGACGTTGGGGGGGGGGGGGGGGGGGGGGGGGGGGGGTCCATCTTGCACCAGTCGCACCACTCGTCCTTCTTCGCAGCCTTGGACTTTCCTTTGTCGTCTGTACCTTTACCTTTGGCTTTGCCTTTGTCGTCTTTGACTGTACCTTTGGCATTATTGCCCTTGCCTTTGGAGTCTGCACTGCCTTTGTCGTACCAGCTGCAAACTGCATGCGCGTCCATCGGCACCACCTGATCGTTGTCTCGACGCCAAACACGATGATTCCCGATGTAGCCCATGATCTCCTCTCTGATGTCCTTATAACTCATGGGCCTGTTCGAATTCAACGCCAGGTGAGACTTCAGAATTTGCTTTTTGGCCCTTGGACCAGCACGCGTTCGCCTTGATAGACTCCGGCAATATATCCTCGGCCTGCTCCTCATACTCGGTGACCTCACGCCCTAACGTCTCGACGGCTTCTCTGCGTCCGACTCCCGCGTTGAACGTTGTGTTCAACAACTGGTTGAGCAGCGCGCCCCGTCGTTCTCCGACCCTGGGTTCGTGCTCCATGATCACTGCCTCCAAGCCTCGAAACCGCCGGTGCTCTTCGTGTTCTTGATCAGATGGAATCCACGAGGCTTCATCGTCATACTCACCGTCAGCAAGTGGAACGGCATCCTCGAGCGCTTCTCGTCTCCAGCTTTCTCGTCGTTGAACGATCTGCCCATGGCCACTTCTTCGTCCATGGTCGTACTCCTATCCATCAGCTCGATGGTGCGCTCGTCTTGGGATGCAACGTAGCTACGGAACAAGAAACTCAAGTCTGAACCAGGGCTCCTGCTTGCCATCGAACCTATCGGGGTTCTTCGTAATCTTCGTGTCGAACGGCGTCGAGTCGAGCCCTGCCGTCGTTGCAGCAGCTGCTCCAGCCGCTGCCCCTGCCGCCTCGCCACCGTCAGCGGCGCGCGCGGCTGCCTCTTGAAGTTGATCCGCTCGGTCCCGCTGGCGTCAAGCCTGCTGGACCAGTTCTACGTTCGCCTGCTCGAGCGCCTCGAACCTTCTGGCGATCTCCCTTGGCGTCGCCATCCTCGCTGTCTTGGATCGCGAGCTGGCCCTGCTTCTTGATAGCACACGGCCACCTGCCGAGCTCCGACCAGTATCCTCTGATGGGTAGTCTCTCTCACCGCCGCTGCCGATGCTGATGAGCTCAAATGCCCTCGCTCTTGCAGGCCTTCGCCGACGATGTCTCTGTAGCCGTGGATCGCCCAGCGCCGAAACGCTCCGCTACCATCCGAGAGCCCAAAATGGGCGGCGGCATCTGCGGGGGCTGTTTGACTTCGAAACCGAAACATTTTTCTCGAGACTCGCGAGGGGCTGCGGAGCGCAGCGAATCATATCCTTCTGAAACATTATCAGGCTAGGAGGCGATGCGACACGCAGAAAAAAAGTTCGCCGGCCCAACGGGCCAGAGGCGTGCTAAGATCTCCGGTAACTGGTTAACAATTCTCTAGTTCGCGCGCGCGGGGCGGCCCCTGGGGGTCCACGGACGAAAAGTACCCCGGCAAGGTCCTGAGAGAGTCCCGGGAGGAGTCCCCCAGAGCGCTCCAGAAGCGCTCCATGAGCGCACCAACAGGGCTCCGAGACGTCCCCGAGAGCCCCAAGAAAGGCCAAGAGGCCCCCAAGAGGCCCCCAAGATGGTACACGAGGGGTCCGACATGCCACAAGATCGCTCCAAGACGCCCAAGATAGCCCCCAGACGCCCCAAGAGGCCTCCAAGAGCACTCCCAAGAGGGCCCCCGGAGGCTAAATTCATTGTAGTTCTTTAGGTTTTTGAGAGATTTTGGAGTTTCCACCTTTTCGGTTCCCGACGCCCCAAGACGGCCCCAGAGGCCCCCAAGATCGCCCCAAGAGGGCCCAAGAGGCACCCAAAAGTGCCCCAAGATGGCCCAAGAGGGCTCGAAGACGGCCCAAGAAGCCTCCAAGACGGTCCAAGAGGGCCCCAAGAACACCCCCAAAGGGGCCCCAGAGAGGGAACACGAAACAAAATTTCGAGCCCTCGGCCCTAAGAAGCCCCTACGAGGCCCCAAGAGGCCCCTAAGAGGCCCCAAAAGGCCCCCACGAGGCCCTCAGGAGGCCCCCAAGAGTCCCCCAAGCGGCCCCAGGAGGCCCCCCAAATGCCCCCCCGAGCGCCCCAGGAGTCCCCCAAGCGGCCCCAAGAACCCCCAAAGCGCCGCATTGACACCAGGCCCTCGGGCAAACGGCAGACATGAGACCGTATGGGCCGGCGGAATGAGCGAAGCGATTAACTATTTTTTTTTCAATCATCGCATTGATAATGTTATATATCATAATTAAATATTATAAAAGCAAAATCGATCAAAAGGCGAATCTGTCTTGGATTGACGAATGGCAAAACACCTCACATACTCTGACATAATCAAAAAGTGGTTCCCGACTATCTTGTACTATTTTTGAATATTCCTCCTGAAGAGGGACAGGCCCGACTTGACCCTAAGCCATGCCTACCGCGAAGGCCCCCTGGGCTGGCGCAGTTGTTCTTTGCAAGCACCCTGGTGGCGATCCGTGAGAACGCACGAACAATTCTTAAGTCGGGCGCGTCCCCCTACAAGGGAATTTTCGACAATATAAATATTTATATATATATATATATATATTCACACCAAAATTGTACAACATAATGTAAACATGATCCCCCCGCACTATTTTTGGATGTGTTTGACTATGTTTGGGGTATTTTTATTTTTTTTTTTCGTAGAAAATCTCCCTGTAGGGGGACAGGCCCGATTTGAAACAATTCAGACGAGATCAGGATGCGTCGATCGTGAGTCGGCTCCAGCGCGGCACTTCGCCATTCTGTTTTGTACCGCGGCTGGCGTGGGCACCCCACTTTTGGTGGTCGATGATGAAGCTGGGCTGGATGCGCGTGATGGACCTTGGGATACTAACGTAAGTTCTCGGGGAGGCGTGGTGGGCGTTGTTGCCCAAGCTGTCCCCGAGCGTTTCGGGACAACCAAGGGGGTGCTCAAAGAAAACGCGCACTCGGGCTCCAGAAGTTGAAAGCGAAACTGCAAGAATACTACAGGTTGCATCGCACAGGCACGAAAATCCCAATGGAGCGGCTCACCTTGACCAAGGTGCGCGCCCGGAAACACAATAAGTTGAAGGCCATAGCGGCACAGCCGAGGCGAGTGCTGCTATTCACGTTGAACTTGGCGTGGGGCGCGTGGCGAATGCGAGGATCGACGGGCATCGCCCGCAGGCCTTGGTAGCTCTATCGGAAATATGTTCCCTCAGCGACCAACGCGAACTCAGCGAATTTGGGCTCATGCAGTGGCGCCGTCTGAACGCCACTGTCTTATGCCACCACATTGTTGCTGGATGGAGGGTGTACCCCGAATTCCACTTGCTCATGCACATGCCCCAGCAACTCCGCCAATCTGGCGTCGCAAGGTCCTTTTGGTTTTACACGGAAGAGACCAACAACAAAGATGTGAAGAGGGTTTGGAACGCATCATCGAAAGACCACGCGGTTGAGCAGCGTATCATCAGAGTGAAGGGGCTGAACCCAACGGTCATTCACTGTCCTTGGGTGCGTGGCTGAAGTGGAATTCCGCGATGCTGATGATTGTTGTTGTTGTTTTTGTTTGTTGTTGTTGTTTGTTGTTGTTTGTTGTTCGTTGTTTGTTGTTGTTTGTTGTTTGTTGTTTGTTGTTTGTTGTCGTCGTCCCACCCGCGACCCGCCCCGCGACCCACCCGCG
>CAUYUJ010013925.1:328867-437351 GCA_963575745.1 Prorocentrum cordatum | reverse complement strand
TGTCGCACGCCAGGGGTCCTGGGGGCTGGGGTGGGGACGCGCAGAATCTGCGTGTCACGCGGGCCCAAAATCTGCGCGTCGCACGCCGGGGGTCCGGGGGCCGGGGTGGGGACACGCAGAATCTGCGTGTCACGCGGGCCCCACCAGGGGGGCAGTCACGCAAAATCTGCGTGTCGCACGCCAGGGGTCCTGGGGGCCGGGGTGGGGACTCGCAGAATCTGCGTGTCACGCGGGCCCAAAATCTGCGTGTCGCACGCCGGGGGTTTCGGTGCCGGGGTGGGGACACAGCGATCTGCGTGTCACGCTGGCCCCCGCCAGCGGGGCGGACACGCAAAATCTGCGTGTCGCACGCCAGGGGTCCTGGGGGCTGGGGTGGGGACACGCGGAATCTGCGTGTCACGCGGGCCCAAGATCTGCGCGTCGCACGCCGGGCGTCCGGGGGCCGGGGTGGGGACACGCAGAATCTGCGTGTCACGCGGGCCCCGCCAGGGGGGCGGACACGCAAAATTTGCGTGTCGCACGCCATGGGTCCTGGGGGCCGGGGTGGGGACACGCGGAATCTGCGTGTCACGCGGGCCCAAAATTTGCGCGTCGCGCGCTGGGGGTCCGGGGGCCGGGGTGGGGACACGCAGAATCTACGCGGGCCCCGCCAGGGGGGCGGACACGCAAAATCTGCGTGTCGCACGCCAGGAGTCCTGGGGGCCGGGGTGGGGACACGCGGAATCTGCGTGCCACGCGGGCCCAAAATTTGCGTGTCGCACGCCGGGGGTCTGGGGGGGGCCGGGGTCGGGACACGCAGAATTTGCATGTCACGCGGGCCCCGCCAGGGGGGCGGACACGCAAAATCTGCGTGTCGCACGCCAGGGGTCCTGGGAGCCGGGGTGGGGACACGCGGAATCTGCGTGTCACGCGGGCTTAAAATCTGCGTGTCGCACGCCGGGGGTCCGGGGGCTGTAGTGGGGACACGCAGAATCTGCGTGTCACGCGGGCCCCGCCAGGGGGGCGGACACGCAAAATCAGCGTGTCGCACGCCAGGGAGGGGTCCTGGGGGCCGGGGTGGACACACGCGGAATGTGCGTGTCACGCGGGCCCAAGATCTGCGCGTCGCACGCCGGGGGTCCGGGGGCCGGGGTGGGGACACGCAGAATCTGCGTGTCACGCGGGCCCCGCTAGGGGGGCGGACTCGCAAAATCTGTGTGTCGCACGCCAGGGGTCCTGGGGGCCGGCCCGGGGTGGGGACACGCGGAATCTGCGTGTCACGCGGGCCCAAAATCTGCGCGTCGAACGCCAGGGTTCCGGGGGCCAGGGTGGGGACACGCAGAATATGCGTGTCACGCGGGCCCCGCCAGGGGGACGGACAGGCAAAATCTGCGTGTCGCACGCCAGGGGTCCTGGGAGCCGGGGTGGGGACACGCGGAATCTGCGTGTCACGCGGGCCCAAAATCTGCGTGTCGCAACGGCCGGGTTTCGGGGGCCAGGGTGGGGACACGCAGAATCTGCGTGTCACGCGGGCCCCGCCAGGGGGGCGGTCACGCAAAATTTGCGTGTCGCACGCCAGGGGTCCTGGGGGCCCGGGGTGGGAACACGCGGAATCTGCGTGTCACGCGGGCCCAAAATCTGCCTGTCGCGCGCTGGGGGTCCGGAGGCCGGGGTGGGGACACGCAGAATCTGCGTGTCACGCGGGCCCCGCCAGGGGGGCGGACACGCAAAATCTGCATGTCGCACGCCAGGGGTCCTGGGGGCCAGGGTGGGGACACGCGGAATCTGCGTGTCACGCGGGCCCAAAATCTGCGTGTCGCACGCCAGGGGTCCTGGGGGCCGGGGCGGGGACACGCGGAATCTGCGTGTCACGCGGGCCCCGCCAGGGGGGCGGACACGCCAAATCTGCGTGTCGCACGCCGGGGGTCTGGGTGGCCGGGGTGGGGACACGCAGAATCTGCGTGTCACGCGGGCCCCGCCAGGGGGGCGGACACGCAAAATCTGCGTGTCGCACGCCAGGGGTCCTGGGGGCTGGGGTGGGGACACGCGGAATCTGCGTGTCACGCGGGCCCAAAATCTGCGTGTCGCACGCCGGGGGTCCGGGGGCCGGGGCGGGGACACGCAGAATCTGCGTGTCACGCGGGCCCCAGCAGGAGGGGGCCAAGGGTCGGGGACCGTGGCGCTCCTGGAGGTCCAGAGACCGGGGGCGACACGCGAAGCCTGCGTGTCAGTCACTCGGCGGCCTTGAGGCTTCAGACTGACGTGACACGCAGGATTTGCGTGTCACGTCGACTACGCGACACGCAAATTCTGCGTGTCACGTCACACGGAACGCGCTCGGGGCGGCGTCGCGTAAGTAAACGTGGCACGCAAATCCTGCGTGTCACCCGGAACGCGCTCGGGGCGGCCGGGCGACGCGACACGCAGGATTTGCGTGTCGCGTAGACGTGACACGCAAATCCTGCGTGTCACACGGAACGGCGACGACGTTGCTGTTGCCGTTATTAGTTTGATCTTTTACGAGCGTAAGCAGAAGTTGCGCCCTGACGCTTTGGAGACACGTTGGGCGTCGCGCTTGAGCACATGCCTTCCCGTCGGCACCTCTCATTTGCAATTCGTGGCCGGAATTGGAAATGACCGGAATTACAAATGACCGGAATTACAAATGAGTGCTCTGTACGGATGCCATCGGGCACCCCGGTGGCTCCTGAAGGAGGGGAGGGCCAACGGGATCCAGGGGATTCCCTCGGGAACCCTGCGGATTTCCTGAACAGCCCCAGGCGTTCCTGCAATCTGCGGGAGACCCTTGAGATAGGAATTGGGGTTGCGCACAGCCCCCTCCCAGGTATACCCAGCTGGCCTCAACAGGCCCCCCGAGTAGGTCCCAGCTGGCCCCAGCAGGCCCCGGGTAGTCCAGGGCGGTCTCAACAGCCTGGCGCCGCCTCTGGCGGCGCCCCTCGGGCGCTCCGCGCCCCAGGGTTGGGGTGTTATCCGGAGGGGAAAAAGCACACAGACACATTAATCGTCGATTCCCAGGAAAATATAAGAAAATATAGGAAGTGGGGGGGAAGACAAAAACCGAGAAAATATAGGAACATATAGGGAATCTTTTTATTTGTGTGTATTTATTTGTGTGTCCTGGGGCCCCTTCATGTTGGGGGTGAAGGTCGTGGAGGTGACCGATGTTCTCGGCGACGCCCACGATGAGGGTCGTGCTTGGCGCACCGCTGGGCATGCTGGGCAGCGTACCGCTGCCGAGCAGAAAGAGGAGTTCGCCGAGGTCCAGGAGGCCGAGTGCCTGCAGCCGCTTGGGGCGAATACCTAGGCCGGCCGATCGACGCGGGGACGACGCCGCTGGCGAAGCTTGCATCCCTCAGGACGAGTGCCTGGAGAGCAGCATCGTCAAGCTCGCGGAGCTGCCGACGCAGGACGTCGACTCCTTCCAGGGGCTCGGGGCGCAGGCCGCCGTCGCTGACGCGCCGACGCGGAGCTGGACGGCCACAGCCGAGGCCAACCAAGCGTCGGCGGAGGATTTTGCCGCCGTGCCACGTGGAGGCTCGAGCACGACGCGTTGGACATGAGCATGCAGAGCGCTGGGGCCTCCGCCGGCGCTGCCGCCGCCGCCCGGCCGGCCCGGGGCGTCCCTGGGAATGCCGCGGGAGCCATTCCCAGACCCCCTCGAGCCATGGCAAAAGCGCGACGGAAGGCTTTTCTCTCTGTTTTCGGCCCTTCTGGAGGCCCCGAGCGGCCCTCGGGGCCGTCCACAGAACGACCCAGGAGGAGACACGGGTCCCGGGGAGCGGGTCGAGAGCTCGAGGGGGTCGACGCCACGAGAGGAGCACGACGTGGGGAGTGTGGGATCTCGGCGCAGCCTGGCCTGGGCCCCCCCGCCGAGGCCGCGGGGCGCCCCGCCAGGCCCGCCGGGGGCGCGGCTGCGGGGGGACCCGCCGCCGGCGCGCTGCCGCAGCCGCCCGGCTGGCGCGTGCCCCCCGCGGAGCGCCGGAGGCGCTGCCGGCGCCGAGCCTGGGCGTGCGGATGGCAGCGTCGGGGTGCCGATCGTCGTCTCGCTGACGCGGGGGGCGGCCTCAGCGATCGGGTCCTGCAGGCCGTCGACGGCCTCGAGCCCGGTTTCCGAGGAGCACGAGGCCGCGCCGGCGGTGCGGGCTCTCCGCAGAGGGCCTCCGCTCCGCGTCGTTGGGCAGACGGGGAGCAAGGACAGCGAGGGCGGAGGATGCCGTTCACGCTGGAGCCTCTCGCCTGTGCCCGGAGAGGCCAGCCGCCGAGGGCGAGTGGCTGTGCGTGTGCGCAGCTGCGTGAGCTCGGCTCGACATGCTGCTGTCTTTTCTGGTTGGGGCTGCTCCGTGCGGGGCCGCGGGGTTCCCGGGGTGGGGGGGCGGCCTTCCCAGATCGACCCCCGACGTCATGATCTTTCCATGGCGTCGACCCCCAGAGGTCCCGCGACCCTCTCCCCATGACCGGCTTTGCATCCTGGAGTCGTTGTTCTTGACGCTCCCGAGGGCCGGTGAGGGCCCCCGGAGGCCGAAAATTGGGAAACGCCTCCCGCCATGAGTTAATTGTTCATGACGCGAGGGGGTCTGGGTGGGTGGCTGCGCTCGGTGGCCCGATGGTCTTCCGCCCGTGTCGGGGGGGGGGGCGGGGCCCTGGCCGCGGCCTTCCCTCTCTTGGGAGGGCCGCTGCTCGGGTGCGCCCGTCTGGTGGGGCCCTCGGGCTGCTCGCCGCCCCTGCTGCCCTGCGGGGCTGCGTTCGGCCCGTGACGCGGGCCACCTTTCGGCCTTCCAGCCTTTCGGCCTCCTCCTCCTCCTCCTCCTCCGCCTCCTCCTCCTCCGCTTCCTCCTCCTCCTCCTCCTCCTCCTCCTCCTCCTCCTCCTCCTCACTCCCTCCTCTCCTCCTCCTCCTCCCCTCCTCCTCCTCCTCCCTCCTCCCTCGTCCTCCTCCTCCTCCTCCTCCTCCTCCTCCTCCTCCCTCCTCCCTCCTCCCTCGTCCTCCTCCTCCCTCCTGCTCCTCCTCCCTCGTCCCTCGGCCCTCCCCACCCGCCCCGCGCGGCCGGCGCAGCGCCGCGCCGCGAAGACCCGACGGGCGTAACAGCAGACGTCCGCATGAGGGAGTGGGGGTTCCTCTTCCTCCTCCTCCTCCTCCTCCTCCTCTCCTCCTCCTCCTCCTCCTCCTCCTCCCCCTCCTCTCCCTCCTCCCCATCCCTCCCTCCTCCCTCTCCCTCCTCCTCCCTCTACCTCCTCCTCCTCCCTCTCTCCTTCCCTCCCACCTCGTCCAGAGGTCTCCTGGCCTCGCTGTCCCCCGCCCCGCCCGGCCCCGCTTCCCCTCGGCGTCCTGGAGTGCAGCCCCGGCCTCCCCATGGCCTCCCCTGGCCTCCCCTGGCCTCCCCTACCCTGGCCGTGGCGTCCAGACCCTTCGCCGCCTCCGGGCTCCCAGGTCGAAGAAGAACCAGCGCCACAAACATTAACTTTTGGCGCCCCGCGCGGACTTCTTGGATCCGCGCTGGGCCCGCCTGCGCATGGCGTTTTTTGCTCTTCGAGTCGGAGAGCGACTCTCGGGACGAAGATCAGGGGCAGCGATAGGGGCGGGGGTAGGCATAGGTAGGGACGCATGGGCCCCGTATCGTCCTTTTGCCGCCGATAGGAGCCCGATGGCCCCACCCCTCCTCCTCCTCCTCCTCCTCCTCCTCCTCCTCCTCCTCCTCCTCCTCCTCGTTTCACTATCGGGGCCTCTCACCGATCTATCGGCGATGTATCCCCGATTCCAGGTCGTTGGCTCTCCCTCCATGCCAGTGACCCCCCATCGTTGCCCCTCAGACGAGCTGGTTCCCAGGAGAACTCCAAGGATCCAGGCACCGTTTCCGGCAGGATCCTACGGTTTCGTGCGCCGCAGAGCTTAGATGCTCGTTTTGGGGACCTTCTGGGGCCCACCCGTAAGTACCCGATCTGCTCGACTCCGGCTCGGCCCCAAGTTCTGCCTCAGTCGCCGCACGTTCGGCGCAGCCTCAACACCTGCGTGCTGCGAGTGGCTCCAAGAAGCTCCCCAGAGCGAGCACCCCAGGAACATGTCGGGAAGTTCGGATGCAACTCCTGGGAGGTCAAATTCTGATTTTGCCCTGGTCCGAAGTCCGGCTTCATCCAGCTTAGTCCCGCTTAATCCGGCTTGATCCCGCTCAATCCCGCTTAATCCGTCTTAATCTCGCTTAATCCGAGGCCCACTCCGGCGTAAGAGCCCCCCAATGGGGCTTAATCCTCCTTAATCTTTCCGAGGAAGAACTCCCAGTAGTTGCCTCCTAAGGGAAGGGCCAGAAGGAGGACAAATCCGTTCCAGAGCGGTCAAGAACGCTCTCAGCACATTCCGGAACACTCTGAAAAGGCCACGGCGCCCGAGACATCTTCGCAGAGCTTCGCGATCTGTCCCTTCCGAATTTGTTATCCTCGCCCTGGCTTCGTCTTCGCCCCAGACCGAAGAGATTCTCCGTTTGTCCTCACCCAAACTGATCCTCGCCCTGGCTCCTTCGTCACCAGGGACCTGTAAGAGAGTCTCGAGTTCTCCTCACCCGCACTGATCCTCGTCCTGGTTCCGTCTAAGCCCCGGACCGACGAGATTCTCGATCTCTCTTCACCCGAGCTGGTCCTCGTCCTGGCTTCGTCCTACAGTCGGCCCGGACTAGTAGGTCGACCCTGCCAGCTCAAGGGTACCCTTGTGCCCTGTGTCTCGCGACACGTGCCTTCTTACACTCCTATGGCGATGTGACCCTTTACCAGTTTGAAACATATCCCTATCCCTATGTTTGACATCACCTCACCTCGATGCCGATCTTAAGGATTCCCTCAGTTTTTGAGGTCCTATCCCTAAGATTGTCCTCGCTTTTTGCTCGCCCATCTTAGGGATAGGGATACGTTTGAGGCTGGTTAGCCCTCGGAAGGGTCTTGTGTCCTCTCGCGTGTCCTGTCCAATCAAGTCCGACTGTAGCCCTGGACCGAATCGATGATCGCTCTGTCCTCGCCCGAATGGGCCCTCGTGCGGGCCTCGTCCCACACCACGCCCCGGCGCCGCCGAGAGCGCTCCCTCGCTGCAGGCCCCCAGACCCCCGACGTCCCGATCTTATGGCGTCGACCCCCAGAGGCTTCGACCTATTCCCAGGAGGGGAGAAAAACACACAGACACAATTCATCGTCGATCCCCAGGAGTATCTGGGAACATATGGGAAGTGGGGGAAGACAAAAACCCAGAAAATACAGGAAAAGATAGGGAATCCTGTTATTTGTGTGCATTTATTCGTGTGTCCCAGGGCCCCTTCATATTCCCCGGGACCGGTTTCTCACATCCCGAGTCGGTTTCTGACGGCCCCGAGGCCCCGCGAGGGCCCCTAGGAGCCGAAGAGGGCTATCGGGGGCGGCAAAGAGGGGGGTGATGACTAGGGGGGGGGGTGGATATCATGGCGGGGGCCACGATATTTCCCCAGATCTCCTGGCGCCGCTTCTTGTTCCATTACGCCCCTGGTCCCCCCGCTGGGCCGCGCACATGCCGCCGGTCATGATTTGCACCCCCCCCTCTTGGACACCCCCCTCTTGGCCGCTCCCGAGACTAGAAGCCTCCCGTCGTGATTTCTGTCACTGCTCGAGGGGGCCCGGTCCCCCCGCCGCGTGGCGCCTCCGCGGGCGTGCCCGGGCGCATCTCCGCGGGCGGGCGGGTTGCCCGGCCACCCTGGAGAGTTTCTCTGAAGGGCTCAGGCTCCTCCTCCTCCTCCTCTCCTTCTCCTCCTCCTCTTACTCCTCCTCCTCCTCCCCTCCTCCTCCTCCTCCTCCTCTCCTCCTCCCTCCTCCTCCTCCTCCTCCTCCCTCCTCCTCCTCCTCCTCCGCCTCCTCCTCCTCCTCCGCCTCTTCCCCCTCCGCCTCCTCCCCCTCCCCCTCCTCCTCCTCGGGTGTCCTGCGGCCCCGGGGGAAGCCGTGCAGGCCACCCCCTTCGAGGGGGCGCGCCGCCGCTGGAGGCTCGGGGCGCCGCCTCCGCGGCCTCGGTGCCTCGGCGTCCTGTTGGGCGTGCTGTCGGACCGGGTCTCTGACCCAGAGGGTTTCTCCGAAGGGCTTATAGGCGACGCGTCCTCGTCCTCGTCCTCGTCCTCGTCCTCCTCCTCCTCCTCCTCCTCCTCCTCCTCCTCCATCTCCTCCTCTCCTCCTCCTCCTCCTCCTCCTCATCCATCTCCTCCTCACCCTCCTCCTCCTCCTCCTCCTCCTCCTCCTCCTCCTCCTCTTCCTCGTGTCGCCTACGGCCCCGGGGGAAACCGTGCGCCCGGACCCCCTGGGGCAATGAAACAGAACAGGACTGGAGGTCTTCGCTGGTTTCGGCCTTGGGAGGCCTTTACCGGCCCTCGGGGCCGTCAAGGAACGATTCAAGATCAAGAGGCGGTCCAGGGTAATGGGTCGAGACTTCTGGAGGGTCGAAGGTATGAACAAAATCATGACGCCGGGGTCTGGGGATAGATGGGGTCCGTTTAGATGGGGTCGGAGGATGGCGCCGTATCGTCGATGCGTCAGCGATGCGGCTCGATGTGTAGCCCGATGTTCTCCACGCCGGCGTCGCCCATGCATCCCGGTGCATCGCTGGTGCATCGGCAATGTATCGCTGATGTATCGGCGATGCGACGCGATCCTCCGACTCTATCTACTCCGACCCCGGCCGACCCCATCTAGGAGGCCTCTAGGTATGAGATCGAGGTCGGTTCGGAGAGGACATTCTCGCGTCCTTCGTGCGCGGGAAGCAGAGAGGGGGGGATGACTGGGCTGGGTGGGTATCATGGCGGGGGCCACGATATCTCCCCAGATTTTATGGCGCCCCTTCTTATTTCACTACGTCCCCGCACCACCCATGGGCCGCGCCCATGCCGCCGGCCATGATTTGCGCCCCCCCCCACTCTTGGATACCCCCTCTTGGACGCCCCCGATTCGTGTTTGTTTGATGTTCTTGTGCATCCTGGGGAGGGCACCCCTGGATGTCCTGCCTGTTTTGGAGGGATGTTCTTCTGGCCTAGGTCTGGGCCGCGCCTTTGTGAAGCCACAACCAGAATGAGCAGAATTGTTGGATAGAGTGTTGAACAGTGCATTTCAAAGTTGAGGAGAAGTCGAAACATGTTGGAAACAGTATACGAAAAGGTTGATAAGCAAGACATGGGTCCTGGGCCCTTGCAGCAGGAGCAGAGTCAGCAGCGGCAGCGCGAGGACAGAGGGGTCACCAGCAGCAGAAATAAGTGTCAACAGCAGCAGCAGCGCAGCAGGATGATCAGCAGGACGGTGATGATGGAGGAGGAAGGGGGAGAGAAAAGGAGGCTCAAGTCTGGGCAACTGACCACCACAGTGGACAACGCTGATGGACAGAACTGCTGGTATGCCCGAGCGGCCCATATGCTCAAGAGCCCCAGAGGCCCCAGTCCTTTGATCACATGGGGCCCTTGGCCCTAGGGCCCTAGGGGGGGTAACTTAAATTTAGCCAGATCACCAGAAACGAGTTCCTACTTTCGGGGGGAACAAAGGGCTTGGGCAGCGAATTTGCTCATGCGCAAGGCACTTCAGCAGCATTTGCTTGTGGTGTCTAACAGGCTAGCTAAGTGTTCAAGATTTCGCATGCTATTCTGAGATATATATGTATACATATCTACACATATACATATGTATAGCATCATGCTTGGTTGGAGAGGCCTTCTGAATGGGCGGGGGAAGCGTGGGGAGGGGGAGGGGGTCGTGGCTGGCAGGGGGCGGGGGATGGGCATCGACAGACTAAGTCGGGAGGCGCCGTCGGAGGATTGTGGTGGTCTCGCGAGGCCCCCGCACCCGAAGGAGCGAATGGCCCCGCTGGTTGGCTTGGCATCGCTCGGACGTGTACATTTTTCCTCCGGCGAGGGCCATCGAGGAGCATCCTTGATCATTTCGCGAAAAAGACCACGCACGAAGCCGAAAACAACAGAGGAAATGGACGTCCGAACGATGGCCAGTTGGAGGGGGGAACGGAGCGCGACGCCTTCAACGATCGGTGGTTTTCGCGAGCTCGGGGAACCGAGCACGAACAGGGAACTGCATGGGGGGTCCAAACGTCAAACATCGGCATCGTTGAGGTCTCTCGCGGAGGAGGGGCTGTATGGGGCAGCTGGCAAGGAATCGGGAGGGAGGAGACAATGGGGAGGGGGGCCCCGTGAGCTTCGCTTCGGGAGGGCGGCGCGGCGAGGGGGGGCTAGCCGGGGGCCCCGCCCGAGGACCAGGATGTTGCGTCGGTGGGCGGGGGCCCCGGGGCGGCCCAGGCGCGCCCAGAGATGGCGCTGAGGCGAGCGGGGGAGGGGGAGGGAGAAAGAGGGGGAGAGAGAGAGGTAGGGAGAGGAAGAGAGAGAGAGAGAGAAACAGCACACATAAAGAAAGAGAGAGAGAGAGAGAGAGATAGGGAGAGAGATAGGGAGAGAGGGAGAGAGAGGGAGAGAGAGAGAGAGAGAGAACAACAGAGAGAGAGAGAGAGAGAGGAAAGAAAACACATGAGAAATAAGGAGGGGGAGAGTGGGGACAGATAAGGATTGTTTTGCTTGTTCATTGGTTGACGCGGTTGGCGGGGGGCGGATTGCAAAAAACAGCGACCCGAACACGGCTGCCGTTGGGATAAGGCAGTCAATTGGCTGGGGGCGCAGGCGGAATTGCGCGTGATATTGTTTGAGGCGCGAATTGCTTGCACATCGGCGCGCTCGCGAGCGCTCGGGGCTGCCGACTCAATTGGAGTGGCGATTTTGGAGCAAGCAATGGTTCTCAAATTTTCCGCCACATTTTTCAACTATGTTTCAAAACTTTGTCCCCAACTATTTTTCAAACTTTCTTCAACTATGTTTCCAACTTGTTTCAACGTAATTGTTTCAACTAGTTTGTCAACTTCCCCCAACAAAATACAGCGAATCTGCTGCGCCCACTGAGATCACACCGATTTGCGCATCTCCTGTGCCGCCCGACGCGCGTTTCAACTGTTGTTTCAATGTTTTTTGCAGCTTTTGGTTGGACGGCGCGCTGAAACAGCAAAGTTGGTGGAATTGTTGAACAACGCATGACATTTGGTGAGGCCATGGCATTTGGTTGGACGGCGCGCTAAAGCAACACAGCTGGTGGAATTGTTGAACAGCACGATGGTAATTTTGCCGGGGGGCGCGGCGCATGGGTGCGAGGCGCTCGTTCTCTGCCGGGGCGCGCGTCGCGGCGACGGAGAAGGCCGACGTGATCAAAAGAAGAGGGCGAAGCAGCAGGGGAGGACGCGACAGAATTGAAATGAGCCGATGCCAGACGGGCGGCGGGCGACGGGTGGATGGCCGAGTGGACTGAGTAGACGAGGAAGAAGTAGGCTGGTTGCGGCGAAGAAGGGCAGGGAGGGGGCGCGCGTGGCGAAGAGAACTGATGCTGGCCATTCCGGCAGAACGAGGAGGCCGACGAGGCCCCAGAGATCGTTCCAAGAGGACCCAAAGGCCCAGAGGCCAAGGGTCAAGTCGGGCCTGTCCCTCTACAGGGTGAATGTTCAGAAATAGTCAAAAAATAGTCTGGGAGCTTTTTTTGTTCTTAGTATTTTTGGGCATCTTTTGAATGTGTTTTTCCCCCAATCAGAGCTTGCCTCTGTAGGGGTCCTAGCGGATATAAAGCTGAGGTGAGGTGAGCGGCCGATTTCGGTGGCCGGGGCCGGGTGCCCGGGTGCCCGGGGGTTCCCGGGGGTGCCCGGGTGCCCAGGTGTGTGGCCGATTTCGGTGGCCGGGGCCGGGTGCCCGGGTGCCCGGGGGTGCCCGGGGGTGCCCGGGTGCCCAGGGGTGCCCGGGTGCCCGGGGTGCCCAGAAGTGCCCGGGGGTGCCTAGCCCAATAGCCCTATATCCCTATAGCCCAATAGCCCAATCGCCATATATCCCTATAGCACTATAACCCTATAGCCCTATAGCCGTACCTATACGACCACCCTTCGGGTGATAAGGAGGTTCGGGGGGGGAACCAACGTCTCACTCGATCGGTCTCACTATCGATCTCAGTATCGATCTCACTATCGGTCTCGCTCGATCGATCTCACTCGATCGATCTCACAATCGATCTCACTCGATCTATTTCATTCGATCGATCTCACAATTGATTTCACAATCGATCTCACAATCGATCACACAATCGATCTCACATTCGGTCTCAATATCGATCTCACTATCGATATCACAATCGCTCTCACAATCAACGTCATCAGCATCATCATCATCATCAACAACAACATCATCAACATCAACATCAACATCATCACCAACATCGTCATCATCATGAGGGCACCGTCATCACCATCATCATCATCATAAACATCATCATCAACGTCAGCATCATCATCGGGACAACATCATCATCATCATCATCACCATCATCATCTCATCATCAACATCATCATCATCATCATCGGGACACAGTCATCGTCATCATCATCAGCAGCATCATCATAATCATCATCATAATCGGGACACCATCATGATCACCATCGTTCTCATCATCAACATTATCATCAACATCGTCATCATCCTCGGGACACCATCATCATCATGATCATCGCATCATCATCATCGACATCATCATCATCATCATCATCAACAACATCATCATTATTGGGGCACCATCATCATGAGCAACATCATCATCAACATCGTCATTATCATTATCATCATCATCGGGGCACCATCAGCATTACCATCATCATCATCACCATCATCATCAGCATCATCATCGGGACACCATAATCATCATCAACATCATCATCATCAACATCATTATCGCCGGGACACCATTTCCATCAACATCATCATCACCAACATCATCGGAATCATCATCATCATCATCATCAGCATCGGGACACCATCGTCATCATCATCAACATGATCATCATGAGCATCATCATCCTCATCATCGGGACACTATCATCATCATCATCGACACCATCATCAACATCATCATCATCTTCATCGGGACACCATCATTATCATCTCATCTTCATCATCATCATCATCATCATCATCATCATCATCATCATCATCTCATCATCATCATCATCATCATCATCATCATCATCATCATCATCATCATCATCATCCTCGCGGGACACCGCGGGACACCGGCGGGACACCGCGGGACACCGCGGGACACCGCGGGACACCGCGGGACACCGGCGGGACACCGCGGGGCCCCGCGCCCCGGATGAGAAACATTTGGTCCGGCCGCGCCTCAGCCACAGGAGGACACCGCGGGACACCGGCGGGACACCGCGGGGCCCCGCGCCCCAGAAGAGAAACATTTGGTCCGGCCGCGCCTCAGCCACAGGAGACTTTCTCGCCCGCCCACGCAGCTTCGCCTCGCACGCACGGCACGCACGAACACGAAACCGAAACCGATTTCCCGGTGGGGGGCTCGCCGTTCCACTTCGATCTCACCCCCTCACCTCCGATAGCCCTATAGCCCAATAGCCCAATAGCCCAATAGCCCCATAGCCGCATAGCCCCATAGCCCTATAGCCCTATAGCCCTATAGCCCTATAGCCCTAT
Organism: Prorocentrum cordatum; assembly: GCA_963575745.1. Lineage (NCBI taxonomy): Eukaryota > Dinophyceae > Prorocentrales > Prorocentraceae > Prorocentrum > Prorocentrum cordatum. Next base: position 423,796 of record CAUYUJ010013925.1, on the reverse strand, counting down.
AGCCCTATAGCCCTATGGTCCTAAAGCCCTATAGCCGTATATGGCCCTATAGCCCGAATAGCCTTATAGCCCTTAGCCCTATAGCCCTATAGCTCTGTAGCCCCATAGCCCCATAGCCCTAAAGGCTTCTAGCCCTATATCCCTATGGCCACATCGCCCTATAGCCCTATAGCCCCATAGCCCTAAAGCCCTAAAGCCCCATAACCCCCCCCAAATTCTGATTGGGTTTCGTCCAAGATCCCCCTGCAGGGGGACATGCCCGACATAAGCCAGGGGCGCACGAACGCCTCCCAGAAGAGCCCACGACGGCTGGAGAGAGGCCCTCGACGGCCACGCACGTCCCCATGTACGCTCCAAGGGAGGGCCCCGGACGGCCCGAGAGGATCCCGAGACGGCCCCAGCGCTCCGCCCGGGCCCGTCGCGGGAGCCTCCGGGGCCGCGCGGCGCCCTCCCGCGGTGCGTGCATGGGGCCCTTCGGGGTTCTCTCGGGCCTCGCCTGAGCCGTCGTAGCCTTTTCGGCGCCCTTTGGGCCCTCGTGGAGCGATCGCCATGGCCTCGTCGGCCGTCCAGGGCCCTGGGCAAAGGGGGGCGATTCTGGCAGAAAGGCGCGGAACACATCTGAGAGGAAGGGGACCGCCTGAAACACGCGCACAATGAAGATGCGAGGTGCTCTGGCCCAGGGCCGATGGGGTGAGCCCACTGGACGCACGCTCCCCGCAATGGTCAATAGTCTTTGTTCGTTGGCCCGTAGCGTAAATTGCAATGACGTTGTAGTCGGCGTCGTTCTTCTGCGGCTTGCTGTCGCGGCGAGCCATCACTTGTGGAGGAATGCTGCAAAGGTGAGAGCAAGAGATATGAAGAGCGGCGCTGCAACCGAGGGTCGCGCGACTACCGCGAACGCGCAAAGATAAAGCACAATAGTTTTCAGCATGCGCTACACTGGCGGTGGAACATAGGATGCGCAGTAGGTGGTGGCACGTTGGGCATGTGCACGCGCATGTATAATGTTTTATCTCCGCCAACAAAGATTGAGCTCACCAAATACCTGGTCGAGGCGCCCCCAGAGCATTCGACGTTGCAAAATGTTGGTCGGTCAAGACTTGCGCTGGGGTTGCACCCGGGGGCTAAAAGCTCACGCTGCAGGGGGCTGGGCGCCAAGAATTGTTGATAAGGCGGGTGCGATGGACAATGTCCCTCTTTGATCCTCTCTTTGTCCCCCCCCCTCCTCCCCTCCGCCCTCCCTTCCCCCCCCCGTCCTCAACACACCCGCAGGGTTCAACAAGCCTTGAGTGCAGTGCCTGAAGTCCATAAAAAGTTGCCCAGTCAGGCCCCGATGCAGACATACGGTTCCTGCTCGAACATGGCGCGTTCAAACAATGTCCGCCGAAACGCACCACCATGCGAAAATAGTTGGGGTGATCTTCAACGGAGATCATAAAACACAGGTCAACGATTTAATCAACTCTTCAAAACTTCGCCAACTATTTATTCAACCCTCGCAGAAATCACCAACTCTTGATTCATTTTGCTAGAAACATCTTAGCCATTTCAACAACTTCTCTGCCAACAGAAAAACGGCGCTCTTTTCAACAGGTCAGGTCGTATTGGTCAGGCCGAAAGCGCGGCACGGGCAGGCCCAGGTCTGGCCGTGCCAGCCTGCAACGGATCCCTATCCGTATGACTGGCATCGCCTCATCTCGATGCCGATCTTCAGGATGCCCTCAGTGTTCGCCCTCCTCCTCCTCCCCCTCCTCCTCCTCCTCCTCCTCCTTCCGTAGCCATCTGGCTCAAGCCATTTTGGCTCAAGTTGCCATCTCCTCAAGGCAGCTGGCCAGGTCAGACCAGGGCTGCTCCCGATCCGGCCCGCGACACAAGGGTTGGGGGTAGACCCTTTTCGCGCACTGAGGCATTTTGCCACCAGAGTTTCCTTTCCAGTTTCGTGTCCTTCTCCCTGGCAGTGCAATGGCCGCCGCCGAGGTATCCAACGCTCAGTTGCTCCGGGTGCTCGAGGGAATGAATGGCGGCATGAACGCCATGAGGGATGACATCAAAGATGTCAAGGAGCGTCTCGCCGCCGCAGAAGGACTTGAGGATAATATTTCCGATCTCGAGCTCGCCATGGAGGGTAAGTTCGAAGAAGCCAAGAAAGCTCACGAAGCCCTAGTTCTCGACATGGATCTTCGAGTTTCCCGACTCGAGCATGCTCACCAAGAAGCCGCCACGAACGCCGCCTTCTTCGACACCGAGGACGGCAATCCCACCGCCAAGAACGCAGGGCTCGAGATTCAACGTCAGATGAATGAGAAGATGGCCAGGCTCGAAGCATCTCTTGCTGAACTTCAACGGGCTCCGTCGGATGCAGGCCCCGCTTCAACTCGTCCGCCATCCAAGTCCCGACGCCTGGGGAGGGGTTCCAGCGTCGGCTCCAGCTCTTCCGAGATCCCCGTGATCGACCTTGCCAACGACGAGCTCAACCATATCGACCCGACCAGACGTTGGATTAGCGGTTTTCCTCGACCAGCCACCGAGCCGTAGAGGCGCACAGGCTTCAACCAGATGAAAAGCAGGCTCCCTGTCACCATCAGCGAAGGGATGGCAGGACATTTCCACAAAGTTTCACAAGCGTTCGCCGTCACCTTCAACTCCGAGCAAAAGGCCCGCGACTTCCACGACTGGTTCCTCGCGAACCCCGTGACGTGGCAGGATTACCGCAACACCTCCCTTCATCCACTTCGATGCCGCAGGGATATGCCGCATCAAGCTCGCCAGAAGAACCGCGTCGTGAGCGCTCTCTGGCCGCTCGTCCGCAAGCACCTCGAGAACGCAGGCAAGTGGATCCCGTCGGTCAAGATCGGCACCAACCCGTTCAAAGGAGTTTTCAGCATCACCGCAGAGAATGACCACTGGGAGATCTTCAAGTTGGCCGACGCTCCTGGAGGTATGTACGAGCTGAAGCCGAACAGCAACCAGCTCTCCGAGTGGAGCATCACCGAGGCGACCGCCAACTGGATGATCGAGCAGGCCCAGACCTCCGTCCAGCAGTGCTGAAGTGATGCCAGCCTAGTATCGTGTGCATTTTTTTCTGTTTTTTTCCTGCTTCTTCGCTGCCTCTGTTGTCCGCGTCCCCCCCCGCTGCTTCCGCGTCCTCTGCCCGTTGCTCGCCTGCTCTGTTGAATGAAGTTTTTGGGGCCCAGCCACCTTCGCCTGAGAACCCAGCGAGTTCTCGCCCCACTTTTCCGCCGTCCCTGGCCAATGGTCGAGGTATTCGGATTGCTACCTGGAACTGTCATGCCCTGTTCGGCGGTCTCTGGGGACCACGACACTCAGGTCAAGACCTTCGATCGACTTACTAACCTAACTAGAGCAAGCAATATCATTTGCTTACAAGAAACGCACGGCCATGAAGGAGATCGCGAATCGTTGCGGACCGAGTTCCCTGGCTATGAGTCTTTCTGCACGTTCTGTCCCGACAGTCGCGCTGGCGGGAACGCGATCATGCTCGCTCGCTCTCTTCTCGCTCTGCTTCCTCAACATCAACATATTGTGATTCTTCCTGGGCGTCTCCACGCTGTCACTATCCAGTCTGACTCTTTCTCGCTTACCATCCTGAACCTCCGTCTCGACCCGAGTTGCCGACGCAGAGAGAAAATCAGAATCTTTCGCTTGTGTGCCGATTTTACATATTGTCCAGGGCCTCTTCTTCTTTGTTGGAGACTTCAACTTTTGCGAGCTGGGCGAGGGCACCCAGCGAGTAGACGGCTCTGTGCAGATCAACAGCCCCGACTCCCTCGCCCACAAGTTCTGGTCTTTGCTGCCCAACGTTATGGAATGCTACCAAGAGAATCCGACCCACCACACCACCCGGAATGGGAATGTGGTTAGCGTTTCCAGGATCGACCGTATTTATACCAACATGTTCACTGGGGATATTCTGGATTTGAAACCGACCTCTGGGACCTCCTGGAATATCTGTAAAGCCGACCTCCCGAGCGACCGCGCACCGGTGTACCTGCATCTGAACGGAGGTGGAGAAAACCGCGCTCGGGCCGTCGCTTCGCGGGTATCTCGTCACCCGCTGTATCCGATCCTGCTCGAAAAGCTGATCAACGAGCATGGGGTGTGCGAAGATAATCCGCCGTTGATGGTTGAAGAACTCACGTGTCTTATGCACGAAGCAGGCCGTCTCGTTCAGCATCGCCTTTCTGAGCTGCCGCCCAGTTCTGCCGAGCAGCCTTTGCAGTGGCTGTTCGCGGTGAATCGCGCCATGCGGAGCCACAAGATAAGCGCGCTGAAGAAGGCTGTCAAAGCCATCCCCGTGCTGCTCAACTATCTCGACCCTGACAGTGGCAGGTGGCACAACCAGCCTGCCTTTCAAGAGTATATGGCCAAGATTGCTGCCGCTCGGTACCAAAAATAATGTGAAGAAATCATCGGACATGCCACGGAATCCCCCCAGTTTTATGAGCACCGAGCTGCGCGTCTTCAGAGATTGGTATCGGCCTGGTCTCCGAAGAATCGGAGAATCTTCCTCACGGGCATCCCGGGTGCCGATGGGAACGCTTTCCCGACTGCCGAGGCTGGGGCTCGCGCTCTCGCCGCTCACTGGAGTCAGGTTCACGCCTCTGTGCCATCTCAGATTGCCGCGGGGGGCCAGCTAGAGGAACATATTCAAAAAGTGAGGGAGGCCCAGATCTGGAGGCTTTCTGAAGAACAGTTTTACGGTGTTTTAGATCGGCTTCACGATTCCGCCTCTGGCCCTGACGGGCTATGTTACTCTGCCTGGTCCAAAGGAAATGTATTCGTTAGGTGGGCTGCCTTCGCCATGTGCCAGCATGTCATGAATTTCGGCCAGGTCTCGGACGATTTCAACCTCAGCAACTCGGTCTTCCTTCCCAAAGGCTCCCTGGACCGCGACGGTTTCGAGCTCTGGAGGACCCTTGAAATGACCCGTCCCATCCCCCTCTCCAACTCGATCAACAAATTTGTCGCTGTCGCGATCAACTGCCGCCTGCAAGAGGTTTGCGTGGACACCACTATTGGGATCCAAAGGGGCCTCGTCAAACACCGTAACATGCTTGACAATCTGATTGAGTTTGAGACGCACATGGTCGTAGGAACAGGCCTTCTGCGGCGACGGACTGCAGGCGCTATCCTGCTGGACATTAAGGCCGCCTTCCCCAGTTTATGTCATGATTTGATGTTTTTCGTCTTCGAGAAAATGATTTTCCCAGAGTTTGTGCTGAATGCGATAAAGACGCTCTATGCCAAGGTTACAACCACCATTCTCTTGGGCGGGGTGTCTCACTGCTCTTTTCGGATCCTCCGCGGGATTAAGCAAGGATGCCCACTCTCGGGAAGCGTGTTCGCCCTGGGGTCCGATCCGATTCTGCGCCCGCTCTGTCTTCGGCTGCCCCGTCCTGTCCACATGCGCGGCGCCTTCGCCGATGATGTTGCATCCGCCGCCTTTGACATCTACACGGCCGTGCATATTTTCATGAAAGTTATGATGCTTGCAGGGCTCGCCGCTGGCCTCATCCCGAACCTCACAAAGACGGTGCTAGCATTTTACCGCGACTTTAACAGGGAGGAGGAGGAGAGGAAGTTCCAACCGCAGGGGATCAGGTTCGGAGCTTCGGGATGTCCAAGTGCGCCAAGTATCTTGGAGTGATGTGTGGAGTTCGGGCCCAAGAGGAATCTTGGGCCGCCCCACTGGTCAAGTTCCGCGACCGCTGCCGCTTCATCAAGTCTTTGAAATTTGGCTTATCGATGTCTCTTGCGGCGTGCAACCAGATAGCGGTCACTGTGCTCATGTTCATCGCCCAGATCTTCCCACCCACGACCGACTGCTGTTGGCAAGTGCATCTCGGTCTGCAGTCTTTAACATGTGCGCCGCGGCATGCCCTGTCTGATCACATGCTGGTGGGAATGAAATCCCTTGGGGGAAAGCTATCTCGGGCCAGGTCTCTCACACACGAAGCTCGTGCAGCTGCATGCCGTGCTACCCTCGCCTCGTCGGTCATCGAGAAAATCGAGGACGCGTTCGAGGACCTCGAATGTCATTTGGATGCCCATTTACATCCCGTGTATACCAAGTCCTTCGTTTTAATGATGGCGCAGAACTATCGCGAGTTATCCAGAATCCCGACTGCCCCCACCGTCTTCGAGCATGGGCTTCAGAAGAAGATGACCAAGCTGGTTCTCTCACATCTGCCCCTGGTTCCGTTTCCTGAGCTTATTCTGAGGCGTCTTCAATGCTGGGCTTCGAGGTTTCCTGAAGTGGGCCAAGCCGGGGCTCCCGAAGCCCAGCTGTGTTTCTCTCGTCTAAAAAGGGTCGGTCAGCATATTGCTCCCTTCGTTCAGCTCAACCTGTTGCGCAGTATTTGTAATGCCTGGAGTACCTCACGGAGATACCGCCAGGCCACCTTGGGGTGCAGGTTCGGATGCCAATGTATTGCTGGTGGCCAGATCGTGCACTATCTTGTCTGTCCCGTTCTACTCGGAGTGATGCGTGCTAATCTGCCTAGGCTCCCACCCTGGTGGGGGGCGGAGGTGTTTGCTGGGCTCCTCCTTTTCCATTTGCCTCTCTCATGCGAAGAAACTGTCTCCATTGCCATAGCACACGATGTTCTTTTAAACACGTTTAAGAAGCTTCGGTCCGAGGGGGCCCAAAGCACTTCGCGAGCCATTCGGCCTGCTGCAGGCCGTTTCCGCCTTATCTGCCGAAGGGATGCCAGGGCGAGGACCCTGGCGCGGCGGTAGGGCCTCAGGCGGCGCGGGCGCCTCGGATGACCTGCCAGATGGGATCGGGTCTCCTCCTCCTCCTCCTCCTCCTCCTCCCCCTCCTCCTCCTCCTCCTCCTCCTTTTCCTCCTCCTCCTCCTCCTCCTCCTCCTCCTCCTCCTCCTCCTCCTGCGGCGCCCTACGACGGTCTGGGTCGACGACGGATGTGCCATGAGGCAACGCCTCGATGCCTTCGCAGTGCTGCGGGGGGAGAGCCGAAGGGTGCAGCCCTCGGGCTGTCATCGCATCCTTTGGCCTGTCAGCCTCAGGGGCTGTGCACGGGCTCAGGGGAGGAGCGCGCGCAGAGGGGGCACGAGTGGGCTGGACGGCCGGCGCGTCACGGCACTGCGTGCCTTTGCTTCGCTTGCGCGCCTTTCTCGGCGTACGGCTTGCAAGGGCCTGTTCTCCCCCACCACCACAGGTTGGATGGGGGAAGGAGGAGGAGGAGGAGGAGGAGGAGGAGGAGGAGGAGGAGGAGGAGGAGGAGGAGGAGGAGGAGGAGGGGAGGAGGAGGAGTGAGGAGGAGGCGAGGAGAAGGACGAAGAGGAGGAGGAGGAGGAGGAGGAGGAGGAGGAGGAGGAGGAGGAGGAGGAGGAGGAGGGGGAGGAGGAGGAGGAGGACCCCCTCCTCCTCCAACTTATGGCGGTGGTGGTGGTGGTGGAAAACAGGCCCATCAAGTGAGTGAGTGAGTGAGTGAGTGAGTCAGTGAGTCAGTGAGTGAGTGAGAGCGCCCGCCATTGCCGATGTCAGCGCTCTGTCTGTCACCGCACCTCTTTGGGGCTCCCGGGTATCCATTAGCTCCCCCGTTCAGTGCTTCGGCATCCTTGAGTGCAGTGTTGGTCGCCGTGGGCGGCATGATTAGAGAGCCACGCGCAGTGCCACGCCCAGGAGGGCGCCGAAGGCGCATGGGCGGCACCACCAGTGACCTGGGTGGGATCGGCGAGGCGCAATTTTTGGTGAGATTTGGTGTCGCTAACTCAAAACAGATGCCCAATCCCAAAACGCGAGTGCCAAGACAAAATGCAGGCTCCTCGAGACTTCGGGGAGGGAGATTTCGGGGTAGGGTTTTACCAGGGCGACGACGACGAACGCAAAACATACCCCGAAATCTTTGGCCGATCTTCGAATCCTCGGTGAATCCGCGATTTTGGGATTGGGGATGTGCTTTTTCGTGGTCATGGTGGGCGGATCCCGACGAACTCGAAGTGTTCGTGCAAATTGTAAGACTCGTGCCGAGGACGTTCGGCGGTGCCCGTGGGCTTTCGGCAAGCCTTGGTTGCGTTCGAAGTCGCACCTCGGTGGCGCCAGCGGCTGGGGTGTCCTCTTCTCTGTGGATGTGCTTCCAAACATCTCGGGCATAAAGATGCTTGGCAGGATCGGACTGCGACACGCGCTCTTATCTGTCATTGCATCGTCTATTGTCAACACTGGTAGTGAGAATGAATGACTTTCCAAGATTTCCCTTGCATCCTTTCCCTTCGGCCCAGCCTTGGCCACTTTCGTTGGCCGCGCCCCGCTCGAACAGTTTGGCATGGCCTTCCAAGGCCCTTGCATCCTTAGTGTGCGTCCTTACTCTCAGTTTAAAGTGTTACCGTCTACCTCATCGATGCCTCACCGTGGGCTCTCTTGGCGAGCGCGCATCGGCTTGTCGAGAGCAACGCAATCTAGAAAGCACCAGCATCGTCAGGAGACCGTCATGAATTGGAGGCACGCCGAGTGCTCAACGAACCGAATGCATGCGTCAAAACGTCCTATGCACCACGTGCCGCCCCAGGAAGAGGGCGCGCCGCGAGAGACGAAGGCGGTCGGCAAGAACGACCCTGCGCAGGGAGAGCAGGACTTCCCCCCCCCCCCCCCGTGCTCGTTTCCCCACCCACCAAACCACCCCAACCCAACCCGAAGGCTCAGATTTACCCTCGATTTCCAGGGGGGGGGTCGGGAAACATCGACAAAAACTCGTGTGGAACCCTTACCCCCCCCCCAACCCGAAATTCGGGTCTTCGGGTTGGGTTGGGGTGGTCTGGTAGGTAGTCAGCTTCCCCACCCCTCCTCTGCCCGCCTGGTGCCTGCTGCCACGCGGAGCACGGCGCCTCGGTGTTCCGACGCGGGCAGAGGGCCTCGCCGACGGGGGCTGCGCTTTCGCCGAGGTGCTCGGAGGGCGACCGCTGCCAGCTCTGGAGCCTGCGCAGGCTGCGCCACGGTCGGCGGCGAGCGAGGGGGGGAAGTGAGAAGGAGAGAAGGCCTTCTCAGGAGGTTCGGACGTCCCCGGAGTTTTCCTTGAAAACACAGCAAAAGCCTCTCTCAAGGCGCGAGGGCTTACGAGAAGTCCCGCCGCCTTCGGAGAAGGCCTTCTCCTTCTCACTTCCCCCCCTCGCTCGCTGCCAACGCGGGTACGGTGGGGGCGTTCGTGAAGTCATGTGCCCAGGAGGCTGCAGACCCTGGAGGATTCCTTGTCTGATGAGGGCGGCGGCGATGTCCATGGCCGATCCACGATTGGAGTTCCACGGGCTTCCCAGAGAACCGACGTCGTGATTTTTTCAGTACGCGGTCCCCGGAAGTCTCGACCCATTCCCCAGGACCAGTGTTTCGTCCTGAGTCGTTTTTTGACGGTCCCGAGGCCCGGAGAGGGCCCCTTGTGGCCGAACTTTGCGAACAATTTTTGTCTTGATTGTTTCAATGCGTTGGAACTCTGAGCTCCAGGCGCCGGGTGCCTTACCCAATTGTTCCTGATCCAATACCCCTCCACCGCATTGAGCGGGGACGGGTGCACCCAGGCACCCGGACCTCGCCGTGGCGCGCAGCATTGGGCGTCGCGTAATGGGGGGGTCATGAATGGGGGCAAGGGGGGGGGGGCGGCGAGGGTGGTCCGAAAAGGTACGCAGACGGTGCCTAAACGAGCCCCCTGGGGCTCCGGAGGGGCCCGAAAAGGGCAGGAAAGGGGACCGTTTCGGACCCCCCTGTTTCTGACCCCCCCCAGTAAACTCTAGAAGTCTTTAGTTCTTGCCCCCCCCCCCCTGGAGCTTTCGGCTGTGAATAAACTGGCCCTCCCTCCCTTTCTCCCTCCCTCCCTCCCTCCCTCCCTCCTCCTCCTCCTCCTCCTCCTCCTCCTCCTCCTCCCCTTAGGTGGCTCCGCAGCGAGGCCCCGCGCGTGCCGTTTGCCCCGCGGCGGGCGCGCGCGGGCGGGCCCGCGCCATCGGGGCCCCCAGCGCCGCCAGGCGGCGCGTCCAGCGAGGAGGAGGCGGCGGCGGCGCCGACAGGACGGCGACGCGAGAGCGCTCGCCCGCCTGGCACAGGCGTGAGCGCCGAGAGCGCGCCCAAGCTCGCCGAGACCTCAGGGCGAGAATTCAGTACCAGCTGCTGTACCTGCACCACGGCAGCTCGCCCCCGACGTCGCTGGCCAGCATGGGACGCTCCGCCGACTACACAGTGTGCAAGTCCTGCGGTCAGTGGTGGTGGAACTCGAAGCTGGAAAGCATGAGCTACCGCTGCGGGACCTGCGACAAGATGCTCCCCAAGCCGAAGAACCACAAGGGCCACTCGGCGGAGGCAGCGACCAGAGGAGGCGGCAGCGGCAGCAGCGGCAGCACGGGAGGCGGCAAGGCCAGCGGCAAGGGCAAAGGGCCCGAGCAGCTGGCCCAGGCGCTGCAGCTCATCACCGCCTCCCTCGGCCAGCTGCAGATCGAGGGCAGCGAGACGATCTCGAAGCAGATTCAGGTGGCCACAACGGCGCTGCAGACGGCCAAGACGACGGCCCCGCAGAAGCCGAGAGCTGAGAGGATGGCAGCCGCTGCACGCTCACTGCAGACAGCCCAGCGGCAGTACTCGCAGGCGTTCGCGGCGAAGCAGAAGGCTGAGGAGGAGGCGCGAAAGGCGCGCGAGCTGCTCGAGGAGAGGGCCAGCGCTGTCCTGCAGGCCGAAGCGGAGTGCGACGCGATCCACCAGGAAGGAAAGCAGGCACCCACAGCTGGCATCATCGAGCAGCTGGTGACGGGACAGCTCGACGAGCTGACAGGTGGACAGCTGGCGGAGGACATCAGCAAGGAGTTCGCGCTAGACGACGACGACTTGGATGAGGAAGCCAGGAAGCAAGTCGAGGAGGCCAAGGCCCAGGTCGTCAAGCAGATGCAAGAGAATGCCAAGCAGTTCCAGGGACACCTGCGTGAGCACCTGGCGAAAGCCAAGGCAGCCGCGATCGAGAAGCGGCAGGTGATCAAGCAGGAAGCCAAGAAGAGGAAGCTCGCCACAGGAGAACCTGCAGCGCCAGGCCCGAGGCCCCCAGAGGCAGTGCCCCCAGCGGCTGCGGCGGCGGCACCAGATGCCGCAGGCCCCGCCCAGGGCGCAGCCGAGGAGGCTTTCCTGGCCAGCAGGCGTGCGGCGGCGGCGCAGGGTGCGACGGGGGCCACAAGCCCCGTGTCGCACTAGGGGCGCGCGCGAGGGCGGCGGCGGCATCTCGTTGGCGACGCCGCAGCCCACGAGCGCACCCTCTTCTGCGCCAACATCTCGACCTGGGGACCCACAGCACGGCTGTGGCTGCTGCAGCAGGGCATCGGAGGCAACGGCTTCGACATGCTGGCGCTGCAAGAGATGCACGTACTGCACCCTCAGTTAGACGACGCGGAGCAGGACCTTTGCAAAATGGGGTTCAGGGCTACCTGCACCGCGGCGAGAGCTAGTACGCGATCGGAGAAAGGCAGCTGTGGGGGCACGGCAGTCATCTCCAAGGGGCACTTGCGCGTCACCAGCTTTAGACACTTGGCCAGAGCTCGACAGGTCTCGAATGCCACGGCGGACATTCGACGAGGCGCTGACCGAGCAGGAGGCTTCGACATGTGCGACTGGACACCAGTCACCTGGCACCTGAAGGGCACTACACTCACCGTCGTCAGCCTCTACCTGGACTGCAACAGGTCGCTGACCGACGGCATCAACAGCCGCAAGCTCACCGCGCTGGCCGCGTTCCTCAAGACGCTGCAAGGGGCGTGGGTGGTGTGCGGCGACTTCAACACTGACCCGAAGACGTTCTGGGCGACGGGCTGGCCAAAGGCGATGGGCGCGAGCGCCATCATCTCATTGCCTGAGGACCAGCACACCTGCTTCCTAGCGGAGAAGGAGCCCTCCCACATCGACTTCGCGATGACGAACGACGCAGGCAGCAAGCTGATCACAGGAGTCGAAGGCGTCTATGACGTACCATGGAAGCCACACATCGGACTGAAGTTCACGATTCGAGGACAGGGACTGGCGACGCAGTGTAGGACGATCAACCTGCCGATGGCGTTCCCGCACCCACCGAGGAAGGGCAAGGCGCCCAACCCGCAGAGCAAGAGGACTAAGAGACGCCTGCAGGCCAAGGCCAAGGAGGAGGCCGAGGCCACCGCTGCTGGATCACAGTCCACGGAGATCGGCGGCAAGAACGTGGAGGAGCTGGACGACGAGCGCTGGGAGGCACTCTCCCCAGGCGCAGGCTGGGCCAGCTTCCCGAACACCATGCGCGACGAGGTCGGCCAGGGCATGGCGCCCAAGCCCCCGTCTCCACCTCGCCCCCCCCTGCTCCGTCGGCCCAGCCACCCTGGGCGGGCACGGGGGGCCAGGCAGAGACGGCGCAGAGGCCCACGTGCAAGAGGAGTACAGGCACCACATGGACGACGATGAGGTCGACGTGTTCGCCGACCTGGGCCCCGAGGACGAGGCGGAGGCAATCAGGATGTGCGACGAGTTCGACCAGGACTTGGAGCCGAGCTGCATGCCGCCAGTGAGTCAGAACGCATCAAACCCCACGACGGTGCTCCTCGAGCCGTACGTGGGTTCACCGTCGCCTGATAGTTTTGCAACTTCTGGAGCATGCATCTACGACCCCATCCGGCGTCAGATCGCAAGTCCCACATCGGCGCTCCTCGAACCGACAGTGGGCACTGGAGGTCAGAACGCACGCCACAGCTTTGACACCGTCGGGCGTCAGAATGCAAGACCCCCCTCGGTGCTCCTCGAGCCGACGGGGGGCTCAGCGTCGCCACAGAGCAACAGCGACATCGACGGGAGTCAGAGCGCAAATCACACCACGGCACCGCCGTCTGTGGGTTCAACGTCGCCACGGCTCGAATCTAGAGGAGAAGACACGACCGAGATGGGGGAGCTCTGGGAAATGATGGAGCTGGCTGCAGAGGCACCCGTGGAGAAAGAGGCCCCAGAGTACATCACCAAGTGCGCCGCGTACCAAGCGACCACGCAAGCCTCCAGGGACCTCAGCATGAACTTCTCCTCCATCATGAACACCATGGAGCACTTCTACTGCATGGCGTACCGCATCGACCCCCAGGATCGTGCGAAGTACTGCGGCAGAGGCGACCCGAGAACATTCACCATGCGCAAAGGCAAAGAGAAGCACGAGAGGAGAGAGCGGTATGCGAACCGCAGAGCTGACTGGTGGAGCAGAGCCGAGAACACCCCGTCCTTGCTGGCGAGGCTGCGCAAGAAGAACAGGGACGTGAGGCAGCAGCTGCACTTAGAGGCCGCAGGCAGACACCTCGCCTACGACGGCCTCCCGAACACCAGTGACCAGGCATCGGACACGGCGAAGCTACACCGAGAGATCTGGAGAAAGAGGCTGATTGACTTAAGCAAGGTCGACACTGACGTAATCCTGGGCATGGCGCAGCAGGCAGAGCAGGAGAAGCGGCTCGCACTCAAGAGGGACCTTCATGAGAACTCGAGGGCCTTCGCACAGTGGCTGGCGCGGGCCGAGAAGGACGTCGGCGTGCTGCACCGCATCACGAAGCCACCGCCCAGGCGAGAGGAGGAGGTCGTTACCCATGAAGGGGTGCTAGACTGCCCCACCAAGATAGCCGACGAGAAAGCGAAGGCATTCCAGAACATCTGGAAGTGCGACCGACTCAAGCACGAGCAGCACACCGAAGTCCTACGGCAACTACGGGAGCGCGCACGTGCAGAAGCGGCCCCAGAATGGACGCTCGAGGACCTGGACGAGGCCCTCAGAGGAGAGCCCGACAAGGGCAAGGGCATTGACATGCTGGTGTGCTCGGACATCCGCAGGCTGCCGCCCGAAGGCCGCCAGAGGATCGTCGAGTTCTTCAATTCATGCGAGCAGGCGCTCGCGTGGCCGTGGCAGCTGCTGTGCGAGATCGTGATGCTCACGCCCAAGCCAGTCAAGGGCGACAGGGCCCTCGCCCTCCTGCCGCAGATGGTGCGCTGCTGGGAGTTGCTCCACAGGCCCGCGGTGAGGCGCTGGGCGAAGCAGCAAGAGAGAGAGTGGGACGCCGCCGTGGCGGGCAACAGCTGCCTGCGCGAGGCGATGAGGAGAGTCATCAGCGACGAGTGCTGCGACGCGCTCCAGCTATTCCACGGCAACCTGCTCGCGGACATCGAGAAGTTCTACGACAGCCTCCAGCTCGACTGCGTGATCGAGGCGGGCCTGAGGATGGACTTCCACCCCCGCCTGCTGACCATGATGCTGCTGCAGCACTCAGCCACGAGGGTGCTGCGGTGGAAAGGCGCCTTCTCGACACCTACCTGGGCTGACAGGTCGTTGCTGGCAGGCTCGAGGCACTCCAACAACCTAGCCAAGGCGGTGGTCTACTCCGTCATTGGCAGGATGCTGGAGAACTCGCAGGCGTTGCCCAAGCCGCTGCCGAGGGCCTGGTTCGACGACATCAGCATCCGCATCCTGGGCAGCGCTGAGGCAGTCGAGCAGGAACTGACGGCGGTCACGGTGGGGCTTCGCGACGGCCTACGTGCGCAGGGACTCTCGCTCGCGGACAAGACCGTCATCTTCACCACCAACTACCGCACCACCAAGAGGGTACAGAAGGCGCTGCACAAGGTGGACCTACCCGTCCAGGCCGTCACGGAGGGCCGCGACCTGGGAATTGACAGAGGCGCAAGAGGCACGCTGAAGAGGGACACCCACAGAAAGAGGACGAAGCAAGCCTTCACGCGCTGCAGCCACGTGGGCAAGAAGCTCAAGAGGCTCAAGCTGCGGCGGAGGAGAGGCATCCTGCACCAAGGAGCGGTGGCCTCCTACATGTACGGCGCGACGGTGCACGGCATGGCACCCTGGGCGCGGCAGAAGGCGAGGAGGAGGTATGCACAGGCTCTGAGGAGACCGTGGCCAGGCCGCTGCCTCACCACGTTCCTGGCGCTGGAGGGTGCAGACCCCGCAACAACAGCGGTGAAGGCGCAGCTGAAGACGTGGTTCGAGGTCTGGGCCCGCAGCCCCGACATCAGAGCGCAGGTCAAGCTTGCCTGGCCGAAGATCTACTTCCACCTCCGCAAGATCAGGGCAGAGAAGAGGTGGCAGGCGCGCAAGGGGCCGCTGGCCAGCCTGATCCTCCTACTGTGGGAGGTAGGCTGGGACTCCAGGGGGCCAGATGTCTGGATCGACAGGCAAGGTGACTACTGGAGGTTCAACACCGACGAGCAGGGCGGCGACTACACAGAGATCGTGGACGCGCTCCTGCAGGATATCCAAGACCAGCTGTGGGAGACGGCATCACAGCACCACAACGGCGGAGGGCTTCAATTTGGTGCGGATGTGACAGACCTCAAGAAGCACCTCAACCAGCTCGCCAAGAAGGAGCACCACGGCACGTACGGCGCGCTCCTCACGGCAGCGTGTGCAGGCACCTGGACGAGGCGGCGCAAGCACGAGACCTTCGGCGGCGAGGAGGTCATGTGCGAGTGCGGCAGACCAGAAGATGATGTACACAGGATCTGGGGCCACTGTGCGGCCAGGGCCGACTGCGAGGCCATCCGCAAGACAGAGGGCCTGACACGCAGGGCCATAGAGGGAGCCAAGGAGAACCCCGCATTCTGGCTCAGAGGCATCACGCCCAAGAAGTGGTCCACGCCGCCCAAGTGCGACACCCAGCACGTCGAGCACACCGTGGGCGCCTGCATCACCAACAACAGGCTCTCTGCCAGCGACGGCGGCGAGATCACGGGATGCGGCGACGGCTCAGGTGGCGAGTACAGCGCAGACGAGAGGTACTGCCGCTGCGGCTGGGGCTGGGTGCTGCTGAAAGAAGGCGACGACACCGTCGAGATCGCGGGCGCCAGATTCGGCCCACTGCCAGGACCGAGGCAAACCAACAACAGGGCGGAGCTCTTCAGCCTGATCAGCTTCGTCAACGCCACGGAGGGCAAGGCCAGCTTCTGGACCGACAGCGAGGTCACCTGCCTGGGCTGGGCGGCGAGACGTGAGGAGACCACAGGGCTCGGCTGCACGAACGGCGACTTGTGGCACCAGCTGGGCGAGGCGATCCGTGCGAGAGGAGGCGACCGCAACGACATCAGCGTGCACCACCTCAACAGCCACATGACCGAGCAGGAGGCCATCGCGAATGGCATCACGAGGCGCATCTGGGCAGGCAACCAGGCCGCCGACCAGTACGCAGAAGCAGGCGCCAAGACCCACGCGATCAGCGACACCGAGATGAGCTGCTACGAGTGGGTGAGAGCGACGGCGCACCTGGTGAGGCTCAGGATCGCTGCAACCACCAAGGACGTCATCACCAGAAGGCCGCCAGACGAGAAGGAGATGAGAGAGGCCCGCCGCGCTCAGGCTAAGAAGCGACGGCAGGACACCGTGCGCAAGAAGGACCTGCTGGGGGACAACCACTCGAGGCGGCCACTCACGCAGCACGTCCTGGCACGAGATCGTCGAGGCACAGGATGGACGTGCATAACCTGCTGGCAGTCAGTTTCCAGTACCACGACGGCGCAGAACATCCACAGCTGGCTGACGCAGGAGTGCAGTGGACCACCGCCCGAGACAGCGATCACGGTCACCAAGTTCGGCATCGAGTCGCACCCCGCGCACAAGCTGAGGCGGCTGTGGAGGCACAACAGGTGGTTCTGCGAGAACTGCGGAGGCGCCACCACCGAGCTGATCGCCAAGAAGCTGCAGGAGCCGTGCTGCGGTCACACGGCATGCGACAGCGGACACTACAGACTACAGGGGTGGCTGAGACAAGCGGCGCGAGAGCAGGGCAGCTGCGACAGGCACCGCGCGCTGAGCGACCCCGAGGACGAGGAGTATGAGGAGCAGCCTGCAGAGGCCAGCACAAGCCAGAGCACGGAGGTCGACACGGCAGGGGGCACAAGTGGTGTTTCCTGGCGAAATAAACGGGAAGAGCCACCCTGCCGTTTGCGGGAGAAGTGCCGAGGCTACACTGCGGGCGAGCTGGAGGCGACCTGGACAGCTACGACGACTACGGAGCCCAGCAGCCCGCCCGCCCCCCCAGCTGCAGGAGCAGACCGAGGGCCCGCGGTGCGGGACAGGGCTCGTCGGGCCGCGTCGGCCAGAGTGAGAGCGCGCTGCGAGGCAGCAGCCGCGCGGCCCGACGGCGGAGTCGGAGGAGAGCTGAGACCACGGAGATCCGATAGCGAGAGGCGAAGATCCGAGGAGCCGATAGTGAGACGACTGCTGGACGCGACCATCACACCAGCTCCGACGCCGCCACCGACGGCAGCACCACCAGCAGCAGCAGACCAGCGTGACGAAGCTGAGGCCGCACGCCGTGCCGCCTCGCGAGAGCTGCTGGAGGAGGAGAGGCGGCGCGCGGCGCGCCCGCCGCCAGAGGCCAGAGAGGCCCGCGCGGCAAGCGCCGCCCCGCCGCTGCCGCTGGGCACGCTGCGCCGGCTGCTGGACGAGGGAGAGCGGACCGCGGGGCGGGCGAGGTCCACGCGAGGAGGAGCTGGTGGCAGAAGATGTGGCCTCCCCGCCCCGCGGCGAGAGGGCTGGGCTGCGGAGCCGCCCGCGGGCCCGCGGACCGCGGCGGCGGCGGCGGCGGCGGCCTGAGCGGCGCCGAGAGCGGCGCCCCCGCGCGGGCGCGCAGACCGCGCCGCGCGGGTTGCCACGACGTGGCGGCTCGAAAGAGCTCGAAAGAGCTCCTCCTCCTCCCCTTCCTCCTCCTCCTCCTCCTCCTCCTCCTCCTCCTCCTCCTCCTCCTCCTCCTCCTCCTCTTGCTCCTCCTCCTCCTCCTCCTCCTCCTCCTCCTCCTCCTCCTCCTCCTCCTCCCCCTCCTCCCCCTCCTCCTTCTCCTCCTCCTCCTCCTCCTCCTCCTCCTCCTCCTCCCCCTCCTCCCCCTCCTCCTCCTCCTCCTCCTCCTCCTCCTCCTTCCGCCACGCTCGTCTGGCTCCTGGTTCTGGACAAGAGGCATGGCACCTCGGTCATGTTTTCCGCCAGTGCCTCCACGAGATGATAGTGGACGCTGGCACATTCAATACGGGTCCCTTGACAATGTCACGGGGGACATCTACACGGACGGTGCGTGCAGAAAAGCATGGTACTGGCCTGAGACTACGAGAGCGGGATGGGGGTTCGTGAAGTACAGTATGCGTGATATCCAGCTTCTTGTATACGGTGCTCTTCCTGGACCCATTCAGAGTTCACCCAGGTCTGAGTTATATGCCTTTTTGCAAGTTCTAGTTGTATGCATTTTACCCATACATGTGCATACCGATTTTTATGGCCTTGTTGAGGGCCTAGACATGGGCCCTGGTTTCTGCTGTGGCCCCAGGCGACCAAATACTGACCTCTGGGAGGCCATCTGGAGAAAGCTTGATGACCTCGGCGGCCTTGGAGAGGCCATTCAAGTTTCGCATGTCAGGGGTCACCAGTCTGGTGACTCCGTGGAGGCACGGTCCAACAAATGGGCCGATTTCGCCGCCTGCCGCGGGCGGGACCTCCACTCAGCTAACAAGGCTGCATTCACCTCCATGAGGATTGCCCTCAGGTCTGTAAGGGGTGTGCTCACATGGCTTTTGCAGGCTCATGCGTCTCATTTGTCACATGGACGCGTGGACACTTTTCGGCGCCCTCGGAAGATGAAAGTTCGGTCTAAAGCCAAAGCTTCCAGGGCGCCTGAAGCTCACCTGAAACACGTTTTTACGCCGGTTCGGGATAAGTTTTGGCGGTGTGTTTTTTGTAAGAAGGGGGCCCGATCTGAGGAGACGGTGCAGCGTTTCTCCAATTGGGTTTGCCCTGCGCGTGCTGCGTCCAGCCGTGGACCTAGCCCCTCGGTGGGCCGTGTGTCGCGGCAGAGGCTGCTGCGTGATGACCTCCCTCGGAGACGGTCTGCCTCGCCGCCAGAACGTTCCGTGCGGGCTAGGGTGAGCTTCGACCCTGTCGTATTGAGTCGCACTGTCGATGCGGCTGAGTTGGCACAGGCGGTCCAATCCATTGATCGGTCCTCCCCCTCGCCCGACTCTCGCCCTCTTGTCGTGAGTCGTCCGAGTCGTCTGAGACTCCCTGATAGGGAAGGACCTGCCTTTGTGCCTGATATGCCTCACTCAAAGCGGCAGCGCCTCCAGCCTAGGGGTCGCCCGTCGCTTTCGCAGACTACTGTCCCAGCTTCGGTTCTTCCGTTGAGGGGTATCGTGCCACCAGAGGCTGCCCGCGGTCATAGATGTTGGGTCTCAGAAGGCCACATTGTCTTATGCATTCGTTGCGGGTTTTATAGCTCGGGGGTGGCCAGTCACCTTCTGCTGGATTGCTCACCGCCACCTGTCATGAGTGAGAGAGCCCAGCGGAATCGACGTTTGTTTCTCGACAGGTACCATCCTGCCGATGAGGGCCGTGATAACTCACGGCGCATTCCCCAACCAAGGCCCCTTAGGGTTGACGATGCTGAAACCTCCTGGCTGCGTCTCCTTGGGCATTGAGTTGTTTTCTTTTCTTCGGCCCGTCCCAAATCTCCTGGACTCTGGCCGTGGCGCCTGGATCGGTCCTGGTGCCCTTTTAAACTCGTTTAGTTTTTGTCTGGTGGAGTGGCTGGGTGGTCCGTCGTCGTCGTCCGAGAGAGGCGCGCGCGCGCGCCCCTCGCGCGCGCGTGCGCGCGCCTGGTGTACGGCGACTACAGCCCGGACCGCCCACGCCGCCGCCGCCGCCGCCGTCGTCGTCCGTCGCTTCTCGCCGTGATCCTCTCGGTGGGCGGGAAGCGTCCCTTTGGATGACTGGGGGGAGGCCGCTTGCCCCCCCCGCTTTAAGGTGTATGTCGGTGCTCCGCGCGACATTTCCCTATAGCGTCGTATCCTCCTGCTCCTCCTCCTCCTCCTGCTCCTCCTCTTGCTAGGGTCGAGAAGCTTTCTTGCTAAGCCACGCCCAAGCGGCGCGCGGCAGGGCCCACTGCGCCCCCGCCCGTGGTCGCAGTGCGGCGCCCCCCCTCGCGGCATGCCGCGCGGGGGGGGCGCCGCCGCGGCGGCCGCGGCGCAGCGTCCGCTCGGGGTGATGGGCCTGCTTTCCACCACCACCGCCACAGGTTGGATGGGGGGGAGGAGGAGGAGGAGGAGGAGAGGAGGAGGAGGAGGAGGAGGAGGAGGAGGGAGGAGGAGGAGGAGGACCCCCTCCCTCCCCCGCCAACTTCTGGTGGTGGTGGTGGTGGTGGTGGAAAGCAGGCCCATCAAGGGGGGGGGGCAGCGGCGCAGCCCGGGGCGTGCAGGGGGGAGGGGGCAAGACTCAAGTCGGGCCTGTCCCTCTACGGTCGGGGGTGGACAGACCTCCTACCCCGACGCTCTAGGCCTCCCAGATGGGCTCGGAGTAGATGGGGTCGGAGGATCGCGACGCATCGCCGATGCATCGCCGATGCGGCTCGATGCGGAGCCCGACTTGCTTCACGCTGACGTCTGCGATGCATCGCCCACGTCGGCGATGCATTGCCACTGCATCGCCGATGCATCGCCGATGCATCGGCGATGTATCGGCGATGCGGCGCGATCCTCAGACCCCATCTACTCCGACCCCATCTCGGAGGCCTGTAGACACGCCGATTAGCGAACTGGCCGTTTTCGGTTCGCGAGAGGGCGTCGCGGCCGTCATTTTTGCGGGTCCAGGTTCGTTGGTTTCGGTCCCAGGCCGTTTGCACGAGAGGGAGGTTTACGAAAGGGAGGTTTGTCCACCGCCGATACAGGAGGAAATTCAAAGACAGTCAAGAAATAGTCTGGGGACGAGTTGTGGAGTATTTCTGGAGCATGTCTGAGTATGTTTTGGCTCTTCATTATTTTTCGTCCAAAATCTGCCTGCAGGGGGATATGCCCGATCTAAGGCAGGACGAGGGGAGGGGAAGAGGAGGAGGAGGCAGATGTCAGGAGGGAGAAAACACACACACACACACACACACCGACACCATTCATCGTCGATTCTCTCCAGACGATGTGGGTAGAGATGGGAAGTGGGGGGAAGAGGAAAACACAACAAATACGGAAATAGGCAGGGAATCCTTGGATTTGTGTGTATTAATGTGTGCGTGTGTCCCTGGGTATCGAGACCTCTCGGGGCCTCCCGGAGCCTGCCGTGGCGCCTCAGGAGACTTCTGGGGACGTCCGTTGGGATTCGCAGGCCGCCAGGCTGGAGATCCCCCTGGGCCAAGGGGGGGAGGGGGCGAGCTGGAGGAGAGGCACGAGAGGAGGAGGATGAGGAGGAGGAGGAGGGGGAGGAGGAGGGGACAAGCAGGAGAAGATGTCCCTTGTGCGATGTTACATTCACCTCGGAACAAGCGGTGAGGGCCCACTATGGGAAATCCCACCAGGGGGCCGATGCTCCTGTGTCGCTGGCGGTAGGCTCTACGTGCCGGATGTGCCTCAAAGACTTTGCAGGACCAGCGAGATTAGCTCAGCACCTAAGGAACGCGCCGGCCTGCAGGATGTCGTGGGCAGCGCGAGGGATACCCCACACGCAGGACGAGATCGCAGCTGCCAAGGCGGAGGCTCGGAAAACATGTTCAGACAACAGGGCGGCTGGTCGATCGCCGACCTTCGCCTCGTCTCCTCCCATCCAGTTGGCAGGCCCCGCCAATGCACCGAAGGCCAGCTTCACGCGTGCGCAGATGAAGGATGTGAGGGTATCCCTTGCGCCCCTTCCCCTTCCCCCTTATTATCTTCTTCTTTCTTGCTCCCGTCGCCCTCTCCCGATCCGTTCTGACGTGTTTGTGCTTCACGTCTTTGGGGAGTAAGGCGAGAGCGAGACGTGCAGTGGCACATTGAACGTATCATCGCCAACCATGCCTCTCGGATACACGTCCTCAGTATTGATATAGTGAACCACCCTGTGCATGGGGACTTGTCTTTACAAAGTTCGGTTGATTTGTGGATCGGCATGATTCGGTCAGGACAGGTTGCCGCGGTCCTTGCAGGACCACCCTGCGAAACGTGGTCGACGGCTCGCTTTCTTCCTGTTCCTCGGGACGCCCCTGGTGGGCGACGTCCTCCACGCCCGCTGCGATCGGAAGAGCAGCCCTGGGGCCTAGGTCATCTGACCGCGCGGGAAAAGAAACAGGTTGCAGCGGGTAACCATGTGCTAAGAACAGCCATTCGCTGTGCTTACGAGTGTTGGATCTGGGGCATTCGTGCCATTATCGAGCACCCGAGCACCCTTCTGCCTCTACCAGGCTCCTTCATGCGCCCAGCTCGTGGAAGCTCTCCCAGCTCAAGAGGCTCAGGGGATATGAAGGGGCCATGTCTCACGATATCCACCAGTGTATGTTCGGTGGCTCTGCCAAAAAAAAACCCACCACCCTGCTAGCTATTCGTACTCCTGACCTTGCCGAGCTACTGGCAGCCAAGCCAGGAGCCGGCGAGGGGTGTCTGGGGCGTTGGCTCCGATGGGCTCTGGAGAACTTGTCACCTCAAATCCTATCCCAATGGGCTCTGTGAGGTATTAGCGGCTGCCCGGGTCCAGCAAATCCAATCGTCCTTTCCACGTGTCAGCGATGACGGACCCCCCTTCCGCTCCTTGTCTTGGTCTTGACAGGCCACCATTGC
This sequence comes from Prorocentrum cordatum, assembly GCA_963575745.1. Taxonomy (NCBI): domain Eukaryota; class Dinophyceae; order Prorocentrales; family Prorocentraceae; genus Prorocentrum; species Prorocentrum cordatum. The sequence goes on along the minus strand of CAUYUJ010013925.1, from coordinate 401,243 downwards.
GATGGCCTTGCCACGACGAGAGGGGACTGCGTCAGAAGCTAGACATTGATCCATGCGACGACTCATGGCGGATCCCACCAGGTGTCCGCAAATTTGCCTCACCGTTTGACCCGTATCTACTACAGTCTATTGGTATGGATTGCATGCTGCACAGACCACGACATGCTTCTGCGGTGTGATGAGCATGGCTCGTCTTCCTCTTAGAGGTTGTTGTTGTTGTTGTTGTTGTTGTTGTCGTCGTTGTTGTTGTTGTTGTTGTTGTTGTTGTTGTTGTTGATGAACTCTCATTCTTGAAGAATAATTATTGTTGATCCCCCCCCCACCTATGCACATTGTTTTTTCAATTGAAGTGCCCCCCCGGGGCTCGCACCTTGTTTTTTGTCAATGAAAGTCTTCCTGCTCAAACTGGCCCCCTGGCCCCCGGGTTACAACAACAACGGATCCCGCCTGAGACTTCCTCACAATTTAGCCAGGACCCCCGCTCCCGCCCGAGACTTCCTCACATTTTCTGCAGGAATCGCTCCTCCTGCGCTCTGGAATCGGGCTCTCGCTGGAGACTTGCTTGCAAATTGTCTGAAGAATAGCGCCCTTGCGTTGGAATTTCTGGCAATTTACTCCAGCGCCGCGCTCCCGACACCCAGGCACCCAGGAGTCGCGCTCACGCTTAGGACTCCTTCACAGATTACCTAGGAATCGGGATCTCGCTGCCCTTCGTGGCCCCGTTGCAGCCCTTCGTGGCCCCCTCGCTTTGTTTCGTGGCCCCGTTGCAGCCTTTCGTGGCCCCCTCGCTTTGTTTCGTGGCCCCGTTGCAGCCCCTCGTGGCCTCCTCGTTGCCCTTCGTGGCCCCCTCGCTGCCCTTCGTGGCCCCATTGCAGTCCTTCGTGGCCCCGTTGCAGCCCTTCGTTGCCCCCTCGCTGCCCTTCGTGGCCCCGTTGCAGCCCTTCGTGGCCCCCTCGCTTTGTTTCGTGGCCCCATATATGTATGCCCTTCGTGGCCCCCGCTCGTTCGCGCCCGTGGTGGCCCCATATGCATTCCCTTTGTGGCCCCGCTGTCGCCCTTCGTGGCCCCCTCCCTGCCCTTCGTGGCCCCGTCCGTACCCTCCGCGGCCCAGCATACGTATGCCCTTCGTGGCCCCCGCTCGTTCGCGCCCGTGGTGGCCCCATATGCATTCCCTTTGTGGCCCCGCTGTCGCCCTTCGTGGCCCCCTCGCTGCCCTTCGTGGCCCCGTCCGTACCCTCCGCGGCCCAGCATACGTATGCCCTTCGTGGCCCCCGCTCGTTCGCGCCCGTTGTGGCCCCATGTGCATGCCCTTCGTTGCCCCGCTGTCGCCGTTTGTGGCCCCCTCATTGTCCTACGTGGCCCAGGTGCTACCCTCAGTGGCCCCATCGTTGCCTTCTGTGGCCCCGCATTATCTGCCTTTCGTGGTCCACGCTCGTTCGCGCTCTTCGTGGCCCCTTACGCATTCCCTTCGTGTCCCCGCTGTCGCCCTTCGTGGCCTACTTCGTGTCCTTCGTGGCTCTGCTGTTGTTCTCTCTCGCTCTCGCTTTCGCTCGTCGTCGTCGTCGCCGTCGCCGTCGTTGCCGTCGTCGTCGACGTCGTCGTCGTCGTCGTCGTCGTCGTGGTCGGTCCCCTGTCCGTCCCTCCTGGGGTCGGGTCGACGGTCCGCGGCCGCCCCGCCGATCAGCGCTGCCGCTGGCCAGGCCGACGGTCCGCGGCCGCCCCGCCGCTTGCCGGGGCCCGGCCTGCAGGGAAGAAAGGTATACCCCCCAAAAGGGGTTCGATCGAAGACGAAAAGGGCGGGTATCGAGGGTTTGGGAAATTCGCGTTATTCGACCCTCGAGCAGATAAGGGCGAACAGTCTTAAGATGATTGTTGTTGTTGTTGTTGTTGTTGTTGTTGTTGTTGTTGTTGTTGTTGTTGTTGTTGTTGTTGTTGAACATTATTCCTTCTAAAGAATTATTATTGTTGGGACCCCTGGTGCGCGACCTCTGCGCCGCGCCTAGGCCGCAGCTACATTTTCATCATTTTTTCGCGAAAGCTTCAGAAAAGTGGATGAGCTCCGGATCCGGTTTTTTGTTGACGCTCGTTTTCCCTTGCAAAAAACAATAGAAAATGAAAATTCTTGTTTTTACTTGATCAAATTGCAAGAATCCCTTGCAAAAAATAAGGTAAAGTGGACATTCGTGCGCGCAAGACGAAATCCTTCCAAAACCTTAGGTTTCGTAACGATTTTAACATAAAAACATCAAAAACCCAATGGTTTTCTCAGAAAAAATTGTCAAAATGTCCTTCCGCGCGCTCTTGCGGATTCCTAGGAAACCCACCAGATTTTAAACATTTCTGTTAAAAGGGCCTTTGCGAGGAACCTTTTCAGGTGCTTCGACCTTCTGCAACAACGGTTGCGAGCCTACGAGGGCCACCATCCCTTGCAAAAAATGACACGAAGTGCACATGCGCGCGGCCGCCGCGCGCGCGTGCCGAAATCCTGCCAAACATAATGTGATTTCAATAATTTCAAGATGCGATGTTCCGAAAACATATGCAAACGCAAGACTTTCTCATCCGAAAAATATCAAAATCCACCCGCGGGCTCTTCATGAATCTTTAACACATGTGACGAATCTCTTTCTATCTCTCTCTCCACTGGCTCTCTGTCTTGCTCTCTCTCTCTCTCTCTCTCTCTGTCTCTCTGTACTATGTATGTCATACGCAACAAATGCACCATGCGGGGCACATGCGGGGCCCAAACAAGTGATCAACCTCTGCGGGTGTGTACTCCACGCCAGTGTAGTATCCACGATCGTCCGCGCGCCACGAAGTGAAGTGTCCTGACGTCATAGGGCGGGAAGCTGGGTGTGGGTGGTTCCCGAGAGTCGTGTGGATGTTTGGTAGAGCTTGCATTGCCCCCCCACGAAGTGGGGGTATTGGCTGGCGTCGCATGAAAACCCTGGCACTGGGGAGAACACTGAGCGTTCGGGTAAAATGATTGTTGTTGTTGTTGTTGTTGTTGTTGTCCTCTTAAGTTGCAGAACTGGCGGTCTGTCTACACCAGCCTTAGGTCGGTGAAGGGCTCTGTTGGGAACGGAAACGGTACCTAAGGGTGCCGCATGGCGCGCCGCCATCTCGGCAGTACCAGCAGAGCAGATTGTGACCTATTTTTGGTGCAATCAGCGCCTAAGGCAGTAGCCCACCTACCGTTGTGGGGAAGGTCTCTTCTTGTTCCTTTTCCTCTCTCTCTATATATGTCCTGTTCCTTTGGTATAGTCTCGTCAGCTTAATGATGGTACCCTGTGTTCAGGCCATGTGCGTGGCCGCGCCGTTGGCGCTACAGTTCGGTTGTCCGCACTCGCTGTTTGCCGATGCTGCTGCTCGTTCTTCACCCAGCGGGCCCTCTTTCTTTTGCTCTCTCCATACATGCTTCAACCGTCCGCCTATGTCCGATCCGATCCGAGGAGGAGGATGAGGAGGAGGAGGAGGAGGAGGCGAAGGACCAGTGTAGGCCCAAGAGAGTCATCAACGATGTCGGAATACACCCTTCCTCCAAGCGCCCTCTTCATAGGCCCTTACAACGGCTCACTTCCACTGAGGGAAGTGCTTCGATGGAAGACAACCTTTTGAAGACCCTGAAGCATGCCGAAACATCATTCTTGGGATTCCAACGCCATGAATCAACCTGACTGCTGCGTCTTGACAATCCTGAATCGTGCCAGTACGCCATTCCCGGGACCTCACGCAGCGATTGAACGTAATTGTTTCACCCGCATAATCTTCAATCCTTTCAAAACAACATCTCTGGTACGCTGATGATGGAAGTTCGCGTTTGTTTTCAAACGCATGTGCGCGGCGCTGAGGCGAGAGCCACATTTTTAAAAGGAACCGCCCTTAATCCGTAAGACTCTTGCAATGTGTTGGAACAATTGTGCGCCGCGCTTAGGCGAGAGCCACATTTTGAAAAAGAGCCGCCCTCATTCCGCGAGGCTCCTTGCAAGTTGCTGGAACGAATGTTCGCGGCGCTAAGGCGAGAGCCACATTTTGAAAACGACCCGCCCTCCATCTGCGAAGCGGCTGCCAATTTTTAGCACCTGAATCATAAATGGTGCGGAAGGGTCCAAAAAATTGGCTTCGGGGTGCGACAGGAAGAAGCTGATTATAAGGAAGAGGAATGGGAGAGGAGGAGGAGCAGGAGCAGGGGCAGGAGGAGGAGGAGGAACGCAGGACCAGTGTAAACCCAAGAGTCATCAACGATGTTGGAATAAACCCTCCCTCCGAGCTTCCTTTTCATAGGCCCCATACAACGGTTCGTTTCCATTGAGGGAAGTGCCTGTTGGAAGACGAACATTTGAAGACCCTGAAGCATGCCAAAACATTGTTCTTGGGATTCCAACCCCACGGATCAACCTGCCTGTTGCGTCTTGAAGATCCTGAATCTTGCCAGTACGCCATTCCTGGGATTTCGGCACCGCGAATCAACGGAATTGTGGCACCCGCATAATCTTGAATCCTTCCAAAAACCTCATTGCTGGTACGCTGATCATGGGAATCTGAGTAAACTGTTTATAAGTAAAAAACGAGTGCGCGCGGCGCTAAGGCGCGAGCCACATTGTGAAAACGACCGGGCCTCAGTCCGTGAAGATCTTGCATTTTTATAACGAACGTGCGCCGAGCTCATGCGAGAGCCACATTTTGAAAACCACCCGCCCTCAATCCGTGAAGCGCTTGCAATTTATAAAACGAATGTGCGCCGCGCTCATGCGAGGGCCACATTTTGGAAACCACCCGCCTTCAATCCGTGAAACTCCTGCAAATGTTGAAAACGAAGATGCGTGGCGCTCAGGCGAGAGACACATTTTGAACATTTCGGAGTCGTAAATGGTGAAGAAGTCTCAGGCTAAACGCCGGGCCCGCCCTAACATCTGGCTTCGGGGTGCGACAGGGGGAAGTTAGTTATCAGGAACAGTAATGGAGGATGAGGAGGAGAGGGAGGAGAGGAGGAGGTGAAGGAGGAGGACGAGGAGGAGGAGGAGGAGGAGGAGGAGGAAAAGGAGGAGGAGGAGGAGGATGAGGAGGAGGAGGAGGAGGAGGAGGATGCGGAAATCGTCAGGTTAGTTTTCACTAATGCGTACCCCACGGCCTCTAAGTTGCACTCTTGGGGATTCAAGTTGGACCCGCTCTGCCTTTATTGTCGTATGCGAGATACGGTGTGGCATCGAGTGTGGAGGTGCCCTCACTATGCGGCCCAGAGAGCTGAGATTTTGGAACCTGAAGAGATAGCGCTCGGTTTGGAGGCCGGGGACAATTCGCTTCTTTTTAACAAGCTTTGGGCGCCGAGACCGCCTGCCGAGGCGGTGCCACCCAAGGAAGAGCACCCGCAGTATGTGGACAGTGAGTGCAAGCCCTGTGAGCCCTTCAAGTTTTCTGGTACCGACAGGCTGTTCATCGATGGTTCGTGCTTGCACCCCACCTGTGATATCATGGCCCGAGCGGGCTTCGGTGTGGCGGAAATCGACCCCGAGGGCCAACTGATCAAAGGTGTTTTTGGGGGTGTCCCTGGGTATGGACATTATGAGCAGACTGCCTCCATGGGCGAACATCATGGGTTTCTCACGGCACTCAACATTGCGGAGTGGAATTCCGACCAGCACTTTGAAATCATGGCTGGCTGTGCGGCCCTGATAAAAAAAAAGGCAAAGGAAAGCGCTCCTCGTGGGATGGCAGATCGGTGATGGGCGAGCACTGGCGGTACGTCAGGTCGATTCCCGTGAAGCACTCGGTCAGTAAGGTCAAAGCCCACAAGTCGGAGGACGCAGCTGAGAGTGAGGCCGAACGAGTCTTAATTAGAGGCAATAAATGGGCGGACTGGTTAGCACAACGAGGGGCCTCCAGAAGTGCGCTAGATCCAACCGATTTAGAACGGACCGATGCGGCCCGTGGCGCGTTGAAAGCCATTGTCTGGGCAACGGCCCGTATGCTGGCCTTGTGGCCCAAGGCGCGAGAGCTGTTTGGGGAGCTGGACCGTATCCCCAAATCTCCCCGCCCCCCTGCGGAAGCTCGGCGGCACTGTCTCACCTGGGATGGCACTTTTTGGAGGTGCGTGCGATGTGCCAAGAGATTTCGGAGGCCTGAGAGGGCCGTCGGGCCTTGTGGGGCCTTTCCCCCCTCCATGGAGGCCTTGCTTAGTTCCCCGCTGGCCCGCACTCATAATTGGTTCGGTGCACGTACCCTCGAGCATAATTCTCCAGTGTTGTTTTGTAACACGTGCGGAAGCTATATGCAGGGCAACAGAGCCCCTCCTGCTTTGCAGGCCGCCTGTCAGCACCCCAAGCCACGGCAGCTCGCCTTGCTCCGTCGTCGGAAGCTGCCTTGGCCTCGGGGGGTGGACTTTTGCACCCCTTGGCCCCTCGCTGGGGCTGCGGAATGGTGACGGCCTTAGCTTCCCGCACTTATCATTATATTATATTATATACGTCCTCGGCCACTCGCTCATCGAACGGGATTGGTCATGATCGCTGCTGCGGCAAAGGATGCGGAGGCAAGGAGGAAGGAGGGAGCAGGGAGGACAAAGGAGGAAGGAGGACGGAGGAGGGAGGAGGTAGGAGGAAGGAGGAAGGAGGAAGGAAAAAGGAGGAGGGAGGAGGAAGGAGAAAGGAGGAGGAAGGAGGAAGGAGGAGGAAGGATGAGGAAAGAGGAGAGCTCGATGGGCCGCGCGCCGGGCGCCGCCCGTCGGCGCGCTGGGGGCGCGGCTACTCCCGCTCCCGCGGCTGCCCCGCCTCACGACGTGGACATGGTCGCCCTGCGGGCGCTGGCCGACGAGGCGTTTGTGGCGCCGGGGGGGCAGGGCCCTCGGCTCTCCACAGGCGGCGCGTGGGTCTTCGACGAGCGCGCCTCCACCTGCATCTCGGGTGCTGCTAGAAGTGCCCCTGGCCCATGGTGCCCCCTGAATTTCCGAGGAAGCCCCCCGGGGCTTCCAGAGAGCCCTTTGCGAGGCCCAGGGGGCCCCAGGGGCTCCACCGAGGCAGTCGCCGGCGTAGACGATTGCGGCGCTCACGTGGCAGGTTCGCGTTGCGCCGACGTGCTGGTTGGTGCCCTCAGCGGGCTGGCGTGGGGGGCGGGCTTCTGAGATGGCGGTGGGGCTCTTAGGCAGGGGGGCTTCTGAGAAGGAGGAGGAGGAGGAGGAGGAGGAGGAGGAGGAGGAGGAGGAGGAGGAGGAGGAGGAGGAGAAGTAGGAGGATGCCCCCCCCGGTTTCTGATACGATCCGTAAGTTTTTCGCAGAGGCCTCCGGGGCCTGCTGAGAAGGCCCCCCACTGCTTTCCCAGAGGCCCTTCCGCTTTCTCAGAAGGCAACACCCCCTTTGCGCTACCTCTTTGTGGTCCCGTCGTGCTCTTCGTTCTCCCCGCTCTGCCCCTCCTCATCCACGCTGTCCTCCTCGTCTTCGCGCTGCCGTCCGTCTAGCCGTCCTCGTTGATCGTGTCCTCCTCCTCCTCCTCCTCCTCCTCCTCCTTATCGTGCTCGTTCTCCTCGCCCTCTTCCTCGTCCTTGTGCTTGTCTTCCTCCTCGTACGTAGTCCTCTCCCTCGTCGCGCTCCCCTCGTCCTTTGTTCTGTCCTCCTCCTCCGCCTCGTTGTGGTCCTCTCTCCGTTTTTGCAGGCAGATTGGACAGCAGCGGCGCCTCCCGTTCTTGTTCGGTCACTTTTCTCTCAGGTAGCCGTGTCTTTTCCATCTGGGCGTTCGTGCGTCCCCTCTGCTTCTGCGCAATTGGGGGGTGGGGGCAGGAACCCCGCGGAGGGTCATAACCCGTCCCCAGCAAACGCAGCTTCCTCACCTCCCTCGCCCTCGCTGATCTGGCCTGCGTCTCGCGCTTCCGACGGCGCCTCCTTCTTGCGCGTCGGTGGCTCAAGCAGAGCGCCCCGGTACGACCGCGGCGCTGGACGAGCACTTGCCCCAGTTCAGACCAACGAAGCAGACCAAACCCGCCATCGGACGACGACAGCGACAGCCATACACCGGCAGCGGCCCATGCCAGGCTCACCCGGGCCCGCGATCGGCGTGCACGCTTCCTGGCTGGGCCAGGGATGCGTGTGCACCGATCTGGTGCCGAGGTTCGGCCCGGCCCTCGCAGGTGTCCGTCTGTTCTGGCTGTCGTCGTTCTCCAACGAATGCGCACGGCAGCGATGGTGCACACGTTGGGACTCGCCCTTGCCCTCGGCCTCTGTGCCCCGGGGCGCGCTGCCCTCCTGCGATCCAGCGAGGCCAGCGAGTCGGAGCGAGCCGTGACGGCGGCCACCCTGCGCGCGAGGGTGGGCTACATGGTGCAGGGCATGCTGGCGAGAAAGGACACCGCTCGCCAGAGGAGGGAAAGGTACCGATACCGCTGCTCGTCCTGGAGATCCTTCGTCACCATGGCTGGATTCTCCTCGAAATTCTAGCCAGAACGCACCCCAGGATAGGTCCCGAGACTTTACGGTATCGGTAGTGGTTGGTTTCCACCGTTCCAGGGAAGAGGCATGATGACCATGACCAGCTTGTTGACGCCGATCTTGGTCATGAGCCATACCGCCCGTCGCCGGTTCACGAGGATGATCCGCAAGTCGGCGATGAACAAGATGGACGATGACTAAGGTCGACAACGACGTTTTTCTGTGTTCCTTCTTGGTCGTGGCCATCGTTTTTCTTCCCCTCCAATTTCCATATGAGCCATCTCGATTGAATCGATCTGGTTCGACGTCGATTCCAGCCACCCCGATCCACCACCTCTCTCCCCGCCCTCCGAGGATCGGGTTCTGGTGATCGAGGTTTCCGGCAGTCATGGGCCTTGTTTTGCCCCTGGGGGCCTTCGGAGGCATCTGGGGACCACTGGCAGCCTCCAGATGCCTCAGCGGGACCCTTTGGAGACCCCCGGGGAGGACACCACCACCCGGCACATTGCGAAGACGTTGCACAAGAAGATGAAGCTCAGGGATGCGCTGCCACTGCTGGAGGGCAAGCTGCCCAAGGATGTGACGTCCTTGCTACACATGGCAAGCGATGAGCACGCGAAGGCGGGCGGCCAGTTCAGCGAGGTGTCATTAGCGAAAGCCCGCGCCTATTTGAACAACATGATGTACGACGCATGGCTTCAGCTGGACCAGATCGAGGTCGACTGCAAGGAGTTCGAGGAGAGCAACCGCATGGTGTTCAGCCAGGTGGTGACAGACTTAGAACACTTGGGCTCAGACCTCGCCGACAAACAGCGCATGAAGGCCGAGGCCGAAGGTGGCGTCGCGGACATGCAGACTCGGATCAACGGCTTGGAGGGCTCCCTGGATACGTTGAAGCGGAGCTTCCAGTCGACGCGCGAGAAGAACGCATATGAGCTAGCGCTGCGCCAGGACGACCAGGATGTCTTCACCGCCCTCTTGCAGCTGTCGAAGTGCCCGAACGCCTATGGAGATGACACGTACTCCTTCGCACAGTCTCCGATCTGCCTCACGGACAACGGCACCCAGGTGGAGGTGAGCAACGCCTCCTTGGCGGCGAAGCTGAATCGATCGCCACGGGTGCAGAAGGTGCTCCGGGAAGTCCTGGAGACCGCTGACTCTCAGGCGCCCTCGCTGCTGCAGATCGATCAGGCGCCCCCGCCGCATAAGGTCAAGCAACCAACGGGCAGCTCGAGGAAGTGCCTCAACGGCATCGTCAATTGCGGCTACCTTCACGACCTCATGGCGGTGGAGTGGGGCAAGTTCAAGGACCTGGTAGACGAGCTGACGTACATCATGGAGCAGAACCGCGACGCCTACGAGGGCGAGAAGGAAAACATGAACGAGCAGATTGCTACGCTGAGGGGGAACAAGATGAAGTTCACGGAGATGCTGGGCGAGGCCATCTCCGAGATCAATTCGATCACGTCAGCAACGCGCGAGAAGCAGCAGCAGCACCGGGACATCGAGCGTGCCTTCGAGATCAAGATGGCGGACTGCAAGACACACATGAGCGAGATCCTCTACACGAACATCTGTGGAACTCGGACCGTGCGCAACGCACTGATGCGGTACAGCACGGTCTCGCCCACGCCGTCGATCAGGGACTGCGACGTGACGGACTGGTCGGCGGGGCCTTGCACCGCCGACGGAAGGGGCAACTCATTGGCAGTGGACTGCGACGATAGCTGCCCAAAAGACGTCGGGGGCGTCGACGTCGACACGTGTGGTGGTTTGAAGCATCTCACCAGGCTCGAGGAAGATCGGCCGCGAGCGAGGGGGGGAAGAGAGAAGGGGCGGGCCTTCTCAGAAGGCTCGGAAGTCCCTGGGCCTTCCGAGAAGTTTTCGAAGCCTTCGCCGACATCAGCAACAAAAACACTTCTCAGAAGGCGCGAGGGCTTCTGAGAAGTCCCGCCGCCGTCTGAGAAGGCCTTCTCCGTCTCACTTCCCCCCCTCACTCGCCGCCAGGAAGAGCAACTGCAGAACAGTTGGCGTTGGAAAGATAGCGTGCGACGGGGCGCCGTCGGCCTGCTTCCTACACCTGGTCCCTGACCTTGAGGACAGCGTGCACCGACGATGCCCTGGCACGGGGACAAACTAGCGTGCGCAGAAGGGGCCCTCGCAGAGGGGTCGCCTCATAGTGATAGCGTTAGGATGTCCCATACCACTGTAGCCTTGACCTTGACCACCAGGAACAATTTCGAGCACCAAGAAAGTACCGAGACGTATGAGGAAAAATCCTGGAGGCCTCGCGCGGCGCGCAATAGTTGTATTGTGTAGTCCACACGTCAGCTCCGTGAGCTCTGTGTCGACGTTCGCGCGGCGATGCTCCAGCGTCAGTCCGACGTAAATCCGACGTAATTCCGACGTGCTCCGACGCGGACGCGGCGTATATCTCACGTGGATCTGACGTAAATCGGGTCTCAAGTTGCCGCTCGAGGCCTCCAGGATGTTCTTCATAACCGGAACCGGGGGATTTTCACGTGTCGGGCCCTGGGAGGCGATGCTCGCTCGACACTGTATCGATACTCGTCGGCGTGCTTGGAATTACTTCTGGAATGTGGCTCGTGAGTGCGATGGGAGCAGCATAAGGACAGCGTGCTGTTCGGGGATCGATGCGGCACTCCTAGCTTTCCAACGCCACGCGTGAGCACAGACTCTCGAGGGCCCGCGCGGATTTCTTGAGAATCTGGTCTGGGCCCCCTGGCGGTGCCTCTGGCGCCGCCCCTGGCGACCTCCGCGTGCCAGGATGGGGGCCCAGCGCCGATCCAAGACATCGTCGCGGACCCTGGAAAGTGTGTGTGTGTGTGTGTGCTTATTTACATATATGTATGTATGTATGTATGTATGTATGTATGTATGTATGTATGTATGTATGTACGTATGTACGTATGTATGTATGTATGTATGTATGTATGTATGTATGTATGTATGTATGTACGTATATATAAGAATATACATATGTGTGTATGAAAGCGTGGATACTTATATTTATACATACATATGGAAAGTATATATAGATATGTGTGTGTGTTTATTGACATATATATATATATATATTAAATACATACATACATATGTGTGTAAAAGAAAGCGTGGATACCTATCTTTATACATACATATGCGTACATATAGATGACCGGTCTGTCTGTGCTTGCACAAAAAGGAACTGCGACTGCCCATCGGCCTGGCGGCTATGTGGTCGCCGTCGCCGCTCCGTCGCTGCCTCGTCGCGGCCCGTCTTCTGGGCCTGCCCGTCGGTCTGGCGGCTATGTGGTCGCCGTCGCCGCTCCGTCGCCGCTTGGGCCTGCGTTACGCTGCATGGCTTTGTGTCACTTTGCGTTGCATTCCATGGGTTTGCATTGCTTCTGTTGCTTCGCCTTGCACTGTGTTGCATTGCTTGGCGCCACATAGATTGCACCACCTAGATTGCACGACATCCATTGCAACTCCAAGACCGCACCGCATATATTGCAACAGATCGCCGTTTGGGGCCTGTGCTGGCTAACAGATTGGGCTCCTTTTCCATAGGCAGGTCATCATCTCCCCGAACTCTTTCGGCATGGCGTGCCCCCCGCTGTATTTCGAGCGCACGAACGGGAGTGTCGGCATGAAGTGCAACCAGTTCCACTGCCCTGTCCACTGCTCCATGTCCCAGTGGTCTGGCTGGTCCGGATGCTCCAAGGAGTGCGGGGAAGGCGTCCAGGGGAAGACACGTTCCATTCTCGTGAGGCCCAAGAACGGTGGGACGGAGTGTGACACCACACTCGAGGAGCAGCCGTGCAACACCGGTTCGTGCGACCGCGATTGCACGCTCATGCCGTGGACTGAGTGGGAGCCCTGCTCGATGGCCTGCGGCGGCGGCATCCAGGAGCGCGTTCGCAAGGTGGACATCCCCATTCGCGCGAACGGCAGGTGCCCAGGGCCGAAGCATCCTGACCGCTTCGAGATGCAGCAGTGCAACACCCAGGACTGCGTTGGCGACGAGATCTGTATCGCCAGGCAGGACCTGGTCATTGCGCTCGACGGCAGCGGCTCCCTGAAGCAGGAGGGTTTTGACATCGTCAAGGATTTTGCCATGAACCTCACGAGTAGGTACCAGGGCATGTACTACGGTGTGGAGGACATGCGCATCGGGTTGGTCTTGTTTGGGAACGGCGAATACTTCGACAACGGCACCGTCGCGGCGGCCCTCGAGGTAGTCCCGATCACCAGCGACATCGATTCCGTCAGTGCAGCTATCGAAGGGCTGCAGTGGCAGCGCGGCTTCACCAACGTGATGCAGGCCCTCCAGGCGGCCGACAACATGTTCGCGGACGGCCGGGAGGACGCGCAGAGTGCCGTGATGATGATATCTGACGGCAAGTGGACCGACGCGTACCGCACGACCATGCTGGCAACGGCGATGAAGGACAAGGGCGTGCAGATCTTCATGGCCCCGATCGCCGAGAGCACGACGCAGAATCTGGTAGTGCTCAGGGGCTGGGCGAGCGATCCGTGGGAGACCAACTACGAGCGCATCCCTGGCCTCACGGCGCTCGAAAACAACGAACCGGAGTACGCCCAGAAGTTGTTGGTGAAGTTCTGTCCCCGTGCGTTCTCGCCGTCGGCCAAGTTGGAGGCGGAGCAGCAGCAGGGCTACCTCAAGATCCGTGAGAATGGCTACCCCTCCGACAGCTGCGGCCCGTGGAGAGTCATGGGCACGTTCCGCTCCGTCCAGGCCTGCATGGAGAAGGTGAGGGATGCGGGCATCCTGGCCTTCGCGTACGAGGAAGGGGGTTTTTGGGCGGGGACCTGCTACTCGGAGGCGATGGACGTCACCGATGACTTGTGGAACCAAGCGCTGGCTTCCCGCGTCGACCTGTCGTGTCCAGGTGGCGCCTGGGTTGTCAACGAGAGTGCGACGACGACGACGGCCACGGCGACGACGAAAGGTGCACCTTTTTGTGCACCTCGGGGGGGGGGCCCTGGGGCCCGCGGGGGGGTGCGAAGGGCGCATGCTTCCTCGCCCCGCCCATGCCGCGCCACCTCCCCCCCTTCCCTTGGAGCAGCGCCCGACGCCCGCGGACGTCCCGGGGGTCTCCGCCTCTGTGGGCCCCTGGCTCTCCAGAGGCGGCGCGTGGGTCTACAACGAGTTCGCCTCCACCTACATCTCGGGTGCTGCTGGGAGCGCCCCCGGCCCAAGGTGCCCCCAGGATCTCCGAGGAGGCCCCCGCGGCCTCCGGAGAACCCCATCACGCTGCCCAGAGGGCCCCAGGGGCTCCCAAGTGGAGCGAGAAGCTGGGGGCACCCTGGGCCATGGGGCACCCTTTTAGCAGCCCCCGGACATCATGAACCCCGGCATGTTCGGCAGCATCTTCGACGAGTTGGCCTGAGCCGCGCGCCGCGGCCCGCCCCGCTGCACCACGCCCAGCGCGACGGGCCCGCTCTAGGCTCGTCTCCTGTGCGCCTCTTCCTCTCGCCGCCCAGCTCCTCGTTCCCCCTCCTCCTCCCATCCCTCCCCTCTCCTCTCGCCGTCCGCCGAGCTCCCCCCCTCGGGGCTCTCCACGCACGTCGCGCCCTCGTTGTCGCCCCCGCTCCCCCTCTTGCCTGAGTGAGGCAAGGCGGAAGGAGGGAGCAGGAAGGAAGAAGGAGGAAGGAGGACCGAGGATGATGATGCAACGCGGGGCTTGGGGACATCCGTGCTCCTCAGCAACGCTCAACGCTGGATGATCGCTCAACGCTGGAGCCCCTGGGTCCCTCTGGGCAGCGCCCGGCGCCCGCGGCCGGGGGGTCTCTGTCTCTGTGGGCCCTCGGCTCTCCACAGGCGGCGCGTGGGTCTTCGACGAGCGCGCCTCCGCCTGCATCTCGGGTGCTGCTAGAAGTGCCCCTGGCCCATGGTGCCCCCTGAATTTCCGAGGACGCCCCCCCCGGGGCTTCCAGAGAGCCCCTTGCGAGGCCCAGGGGGCCCCAGGGGCTCCACAGTGGAGCGAAAAGCTGGGGGCACCTTGGGCCATGGGGCACCTTCAGCGACCCCCGAGCTGGGCGTCTCCAGCGCGCCGGCCCGGGTCGCGTCGATGCAGTCGCCGGCGTAGACGATTGCGGCGCGCACGTGGCAGGCTCGCGTCGCGCCGACGTGATGGTTGGTGCCCTCAGCGGGCTGGCGTGGGGGGGGCGGGCTTCTGAGATGGCGGTGGGGCTCTTAGGCAGGGGGGCTTCTGAGAAGGAGGAGGAGGAGGAGGAGGAGGAGGAGAAGGAGGAGGAGGAAGAGAAGGAGGAGGATGCCCCCCCCCGGCTTCTGATACGATCCGTAAGTTTTTCGTAGAGGCCTCCGGGGCCTTCTCAGAAGGCCCCCCACTGCTTTCCCAGAGGCCCTTCCGCTTTCTCAGAAGGCAACACCCCCTTTGCGCTACCTCTTTGTGGTCCCGTCGTGCTCTTCGTTCTCCCCGCTCTGCCCCTCCTCATCCACGCTGTCCTCCTCGTCTTCGCGCTGCCGTCCGTCTAGCCGTCCTCGTTGATCGTGTCCTCCTCCTCCTCCTCCTCCTCCTCCTCCTTATCGTGCTCGTTCTCCTCGCCCTCTTCCTCGTCCTTGTGCTTGTCTTCCTCCTCGTACGTAGTCCTCTCCCTCGTCGCGCTCCCCTCGTCCTTTGTTCTGTCCTCCTCCTCCGCCTCGTTGTGGTCCTCTCTCCGTTTTTGCAAGCAGATTGGACAGCAGCGGCGCCTCCCGTTCTTGTTCGGTCACTTTTCTCTCAGGTAGCCGTGTCTTTTCCATCTGGGCGTTCGTGCGTCCCCTCTGCTTCTGCGCAATTGGGGGGTGGGGGCAGGAACCCCGCGGAGGGTCATAACCCGTCCCCAGCAAACGCAGCTTCCTCACCTCCCTCGCCCTCGCTGATCTGGCCTGCGTCTCGCGCTTCCGATGGCGCCTCCTTCTTGCGCGTCGGTGGCTCAAGCAGAGCGCCCCGGTGCGACCGCGGCGCTGGACGAGAACTTGCCCCAGTTCAGACCAACGAAGCAGACCAAACCGGCCATCGGACGACGACAGCGACAACCATACACCGGCAGCGGCCCATGCCAGGCTCACCCGGGCCCGCGATCGGCGTGCACGCTTCCTGGCTGGGCCAGGGATGCGTGTGCACCGATCTGGTGCCGAGGTTCGGCCCGGCCCTCGCAGGTGTCCGTCCGTTCTGGCTGTCGTCGTTCTACAACGAATGCGCACGGCAGCGATGGTGCACACGTTGGGACTCGCCCTTGCCCTCGGCCTCTGTGCCCCGGGGCGCGCTGCCCTCCTGCGATCCAGCGAGGCCAGCGAGTCGGAGCGAGCCGTGACGGCGGCCACCCTGCGCGCGAGGGTGGGCTACATGGTGCAGGGCATGCTGGCGAGAAAAGACACCGCTCGCCAGGAGGGAAAGGTACCGATACCGCTGCTCGTCCTGAAGATCCTTCGTCACCATGGCTGGATTCTCCTCGAAATTCTAGCCAGAACGCACCCCAGGATAGGTCCCGAGAGTAACGGTATCGGTAGTGGTTGGTTTTCACCGTTCCAGGGAAGAGGCATGATGACCATGACCATCTTGTTGACGCCGATCTTGGTCATGAGCCATACCGCCCGTCGCCGGTTCACGAGGATGATCCGCAAGTCGGCGATGAACAAGATGGACGATGACTAAGGTCGACAACGACGTTTTTCTGTGTTCCTTCTTGGTCGTGGCCATCGTTTTTCTTCCCCTCCAATTTCCATATGAGCCATCTCGATTGAATCGATCTGGTTCGACGTCGATTCCGGCCACCCCGATCCACCACCTCTCTCCCCGCCCTCCGAGGATCGGGTTCTGGTGATCGAGGTTTCCGGCAGTCATGGGCCTTGTTTTGCCCTTGGGGGCCTTCGGAGGCATCTGGGGAACACTGGCAGCCTCCAGATGCCTCAGCGGGACCCTTTGGAGACCCCGGGGAGGACACCACCACCCGGCACATTGCGAAGACGTTGCACAAGAAGATGAAGCTCAGGGATGCGCTGCCACTGCTGGAGGGCAAGCTGCCCAAGGATGTGACGTCCTTGCTACACATGGCAAGCGATGAGCACGCGAAGGCGGGCGGCCAGTTCAGCGAGGTGTCATTAGCGAAAGCCCGCGCCTATTTGAACAACATGATGTACGACGCGTGGCTTCAGCTGGACCAGATCGAGGTCGACTGTAAGGAGTTCGAGGAGAGCAACCGCATGGTGTTCAGCCAGGTGGTGACAGACTTGGAACACTTGGGCTCAGACCTCGCCGACAAACAGCGCATGAAGGCCGAGGCCGAAGGTGGCACCGCGGACATGCAGACTCGGATCAACGGCTTGGAGGGCTCCCTGGATACGTTGAAGCGGAGCTTCCAGTCGACGCGCGAGAAGAACGCATATGAGCTAGCGCTGCGCCAGGACGACCAGGATGTCTTCACCGCCCTCATGCAGCTGTCGAAGTGCCCGAACGCCTATGGAGATGACACGTACTCCTTCGCACAGTCTCCGATCTGCCTCACGGACAACGGCACCCAGGTGGAGGTGAGCAACGCCTCCTTGGCGGCGAAGCTGAATCGATCGCCACGGGTGCAGAAGGTGCTCCGGGAAGTCCTGGAGACCGCTGACTCCCAGGCGCCCTCGCTGCTGCAGATCGATCAGGCGCCCCCGCCGCATAAGGTCAAGCAACCAAGGGGCGGCTCGAGGAAGTGCCTCAACGGCATCGTCAATTGCGGCTACCTTCACGACCTCATGGCGCTGGAGTGGGGCAAGTTCAAGGACCTGGTAGACGAGCTGACGTACATCATGGAGCAGAACCGCGACGCCTACGAGGGCGAGAAGGAAAACATGAACGAGCAGATTGCTACGCTGAGGGGGAACAAGATGAAGTTCACGGAGATGCTGGGCGAGGCCATCTCCGAGATCAATTCGATCACGTCAGCAACGCGCGAGAAGCAGCAGCAGCACCGGGACATCGAGCGTGCCTTCGAGATCAAGATGGCGGACTGCAAGACACACATGAGCGAGATCCTCTACACGAACATCTGTGGAACTCGGACCGTGCGCAACGCACTGATGCGGTACAGCACGGTCTCGCCCACGCCGTCGATCAGGGACTGCGACGTGACGGACTGGTCGGCGGGGCCTTGCACCGCCGACGGAAGGGGCAACTCATTGGCAGTGGACTGCGACGATAGCTGCCCAAAAGACGTCGGGGGCGTCGACGTCGACACGTGTGGTGGTTTGAAGCATCTTACCAGGCTCGAGGAAGATCGGCCGCGAGCGAGGGGGGGAAGTAAGAAGGGGCGGGCCTTCTCAGAAGGCTCGGAAGTCCCTGGGCCTTCCGAGAAGTTTTCGAAGCCTTCGCCGACATCAGCAACAAAAACACTTCTCAGAAGGCGCGAGGGCTTCTGAGAAGTCCCGCCGCCGTCTGAGAAGGCCTTCTCCGTCTCACTTCCCCCCTCACTCGCCGCCAGGAAGAGCAACTGCAGAACAGTTGGCGTTGGAAAGATAGCGTGCGACGGGGCGCCGTCGGCCTGCTTCCTACACCTGGTCCCTGACCTTGAGGACAGCGTGCACCGACGATGCCCTGGCACGGGGACTAACTAGCGTGCGCAGAAGGGGCCCTCGCAGAGGGGTCGCCTCATAGTGATAGCGTTAGGATGTCCCATTCCACTGTAGCCTTGACCGTGACCACCAGGAACAATTTCGAGCACCAAGGAAGTACCGAGACGTATGAGGAAAAATCCTGGAGGCCTCGCGCGGCGCGCAATAGTTGTATTGTGTAGTCCACACGTCAGCTCCGTGAGCTCTGTGTCGACGTTCGCGCGGCGATGCTCCAGCGTCAGTCCGACGTAAATTCGACGTAATTCCGACGTGCTCCGACGCGGACGCGGCGTATATCTCACGTGGATCTGACGTAAATCGGGTCTCAAGTTGCCGCTCGAGGCCTCCAGGATGTTCTTCATAACCGGAACCGGGGGATTTTCACGTGTCGGGCCCCGGGAGGCGATGCTCGCTCGACACTGTATCGATACTCGTCGGCGTGCTTGGAATTACTTCTGGAATGTGGCTCGTGAGTGCGATGGGAGCAGCATAAGGACAGCGTGCTGTTCGGGGATCGATGCGGCACTCCTAGCTTTCCAACGCCACGCGTGAGCACAGACTCTCGAGGGCCCGCGCGGATTTCTTGAGAATCTGGTCTGGGCCCCCTGGCGGTGCCTCTGGCGCCGCCCCTGGCGACCTCCGCGTGCCAGGATGGGGGCCCAGCGCCGATCCAAGACATCGTCGCGGACCCTGGAAAGTATATATATATATGTGTGTGTTTATTTACATCTACATATATATATATATATCAAATACATATATACATATGTGTGTATAAGAAAGCGTGGATACCTATCTTTATACATACATATGCATACATATAGATGACCGGTCTATCTATATCTTTATATATAGCACAAAAAGGAACTGCGACTGCCCATCGGCCTGGCGGCTATGTGGTCGCCGTCGCCGCTCCGTCGCTGCCTCGTCGCGGCCCGTCTTCTGGGCCTGCCCGTCGGTCTGGCGGCTATGTGGTCGCCGTCGCCGCTCCGTCGCCGCTTGAACCTGCGTTACGCCGCATGGCTTTGTGTCACTTTGCATTACATTCCATGGGTTTGCATTGCTTTTGTTGCTTCGCCTTGCACTGTGTTGCATTGCTTGGCGCCGCATAGATTGCACCACCTAGATTGCACGACATCCATTGCAACTCCAAGACCGCACCGCATATATTGCAACAGATCGCTGTTTGGGGCCTGTGCTGGCTAACAGATTGGGCTCCTTTTCCATAGGCAGGTCATCATCTCCCCGAACTCTTTCGGCATGGCGTGCCCCCCGCTGTATTTCGAGCGCACGAACGGGAGTGTCGGCATGAAGTGCAACCAGTTCCACTGCCCTGTCCACTGCTCCATGTCCCAGTGGTCTGGCTGGTCCGGATGCTCCAAGGAGTGCGGGGAAGGCGTCCAGGGGAAGACACGTTCCATTCTCGTGAGGCCCAAGAACGGTGGGACGGAGTGTGACACCACACTCGAGGAGCAGCCGTGCAACACGGGTTCGTGCGACCGCGATTGCACGCTCATGCCGTGGACTGAGTGGGAGCCCTGCTCGATGGCCTGCGGCGGCGGCATCCAGGAGCGCGTTCGCAAGGTGGACATCCCCATTCGCGCGAACGGCAGGTGCCCAGGGCCGAAGCATCCTGACCGCTTCGAGATGCAGCAGTGCAACACCCAGGACTGCGTTGGCGACGAGATCTGTATCGCCAGGCAGGACCTGGTCATTGCGCTCGACGGCAGCGGCTCCCTGAAGCAGGAGGGTTTTGACATCGTCAAGGATTTTGCCATGAACCTCACGAGCAGGTACCAGAGCATGTACTACGGTGTGGAGGACATGCGCATCGGGTTGGTCTTGTTTGGGAACGGCGAATACTTCGACAACGGCACCGTCGCGGCGGCCCTCGAGGTAGTCCCGATCACCAGCGACATCGATTCCGTCAGTGCAGCTATCGAAGGGCTGCAGTGGCAGCGCGGCTTCACCAACGTGATGCAGGCCCTCCAGGCGGCCGACAACATGTTCGCGGACGGCCGGGAGGACGCACAGAGTGCCGTGATGATGATATCTGACGGCAAGTGGACCGACGCGTACCGCACGACCATGCTGGCAACGGCGATGAAGGACAAGGGCGTGCAGATCTTCATGGCCCCGATCGCCGAGAGCACGACGCAGAATCTGGTAGTGCTCAGGGGCTGGGCGAGCGATCCGTGGGAGACCAACTACGAGCGCATCCCTGGCCTCACGGCGCTCGAAAACAACGAACCAGAGTACGCCCAGAAGTTGTTGGTGAAGTTCTGTCCCCGTGCGTTCTCGCCGTCGGCCAAGTTGGAGGCGGAGCAGCAGCAGGGCTACCTCAAGATCCGTGAGAATGGCTACCCCTCCGACAGCTGCGGCCCGTGGAGAGTCATGGGCACGTTCCGCTCCGTCCAGGCCTGCATGGAGAAGGTGAGGGATGCGGGCATCCTGGCCTTCGCGTACGAGGAAGGGGGTTTTTGGGCGGGGACCTGCTACTCGGAGGCGATGGACGTCACCGATGACTTGTGGAACCAAGCACTGGCTTCCCGCGTCGACCTGTCGTGTCCAGGTGGCGCCTGGGTTGTCAACGAGAGTGCGACGACGACGACGGCCACGGCGACGACGACGAAAGGTGCACCTTTTTGTGCACCTCGGGGGGGGGGGGCCCCTGGGGCCCGCGGGGGGGTGCGAAGGGCGCATGCTTCCTCGCCCCGCCCATGCCTCGCCACCTCCCCCCCTTCCCTTGGAGCAGCGCCCGACGCCCGCGGACGTCCCGGGGGTCTCCGCCTCTGTGGGCCCCTGGCTCTCCAGAGGCGGCGCGTGGGTCTACAACGAGTTCGCCTCCACCTACATCTCGGGTGCTGCTGGGAGCGCCCCCGGCCCAAGGTGCCCCCAGGATCTCCGAGGAGGCCCCCGCGGCCTCCGGAGAACCCCATCACGCTGCCCAGAGGGCCCCAGGGGCTCCCAAGTGGAGCGAGAAGCTGGGGGCACCCTGGGCCATGGGGCACCTCTTTAGCAGCCCCCGGACATCATGAACCCCGGCATGTTCGGCAGCATCTTCGACGAGTTGGCCTGAGCCGCGCGCCGCGGCTCGCCCCGCTGCACCACGCCCAGCGCGACGGGCCCGCTCCAGGCTCGTCTCCTGTGCGCCTCTTCCTCTCGCCGCCCAGCTCCTCGTTCCCCCCCCTCCTCCCATCCCTCCCCTCTCCTCTCGCCGTCCGCCGAGCTCCCCCCCTCGGGGCTCTCCACGCACGTCGCGCCCTCGTTGTCGCCCCCGCTCCCCCTCTTGCCTGAGTGAGGCAAGGCGGAAGGAGGGAGCAGGAAGGAAGAAGGAGGAAGGAGGACCGAGGAGGGAGGAGGGAGGAGGAAGGAGGAAGGAGGAAGGAGAAAGGGGGAGGGAGGAGGAAGGAGGAAGGAGGGAGGAGGAAGGAGGAGGAAGGATGAGGAAGGAGGAGAAGGAGCAGGAGGAGGATCTGTGGATGAGAGCTCGATGGGCCGCGCGCCGGGCGCCGCCCGTCGGCGCGCTGGGGGCGCGGCTCCTCCCGCTCCCGCGGCTGCCCCGCCTCACGACGTGGACGTGGTCGCCCTGCGGACGCTGGCCGACGAGGCGTCTGTGGCGCCGGGGGGGCAGGGCTGGTCTCGAAGGAGAAGAGCTGCATAAACATGACTTCTGGCGCTCCGCGCGGAGCGCCAAAGTTTATGTCTATGCCGTTGTTCTTTCGTCTACGGTCGGGCGTTGCTGGACGTGCTCCTGACCCAAGGTGCCCCCAGCTTTTCGCTCAACGCTGGAGCCCCCGGGTCCCTCTGGGCAGCGCCCGGCGCCCGCGGACGTCCGGGGGGTCTCTGTCTCTGTGGGCCCTCGGCTCTCCACAGGCGGCGCGTGGGTCTTCGACGAGCGCGCCTCCGCCTGCATCTCGGGTGCTGCTAGAAGTGCCCCTGGCCCATGGTGCCCCCTGAATTTCCTTTGAAGCCCCCCCGGGGCTTCCAGAGAGCCCCTTGCGAGGCCCAGGGGGGCCCCAGGGGCTCCACAGTAGAGCGAAAAGCTGGGGGCACCTTGGGCCATGGGGCACCTTCAGCGACCCCCGAGCTGGGCGTCTCCAGCGCGCCGGCCCGGGTCGCGTCGAGGCAGTCGCCGGCGTAGACGATTGCGGCGCGCACGTGGCAGGCTCGCGTCGCGCCGACGTGATGGTTGGTGCCCTCAGCGGGCTGGCGTGGGGGGGGCGGGCTTCTGAGATGGCGGTGGGGCTCTTAGGCAGGGGGGCTTCTGAGAAGGAGGAGGAGGAGGAGGAGGAGGAGGAGAAGGAGGAGGAGGAAGAGAAGGAGGAGGATGCCCCCCCCCGGCTTCTGATACGATCCGTAAGTTTTTCGTAGAGGCCTCCGGGGCCTTCTCAGAAGGCCCCCCACTGCTTTCCCAGAGGCCCTTCCGCTTTCTCAGAAGGCAACACCCCCTTTGCGCTACCTCTTTGTGGTCCCGTCGTGCTCTTCGTTCTCCCCGCTCTGCCCCTCCTCATCCACGCTGTCCTCCTCGTCTTCGCGCTGCCGTCTGTCTAGCCGTCCTCGTTGATCGTGTCCTCCTCCTCCTCCTCCTTATCGTGCTCGTTCTCCTCGCCCTCTTCCTCGTCCTTGTGCTTGTCTTCCTCCTCGTACGTAGTCCTCTCCCTCGTCGCGCTCCCCTCGTCCTTTGTTCTGTCCTCCTCCTCCGCCTCGTTGTGGTCCTCTCTCCGTTTTTGCAAGCAGATTGGACAGCAGCGGCGCCTCCCGTTCTTGTTCGGTCACTTTTCTCTCAGGTAGCCGTGTCTTTTCCATCTGGGCGTTCGTGCGTCCCCTCTGCTTCTGCGCAATTGGGGGGTGGGGGCAGGAACCCCGCGGAGGGTCATAACCCGTCCCCAGCAAACGCAGCTTCCTCACCTCCCTCGCCCTCGCTGATCTGGCCTGCGTCTCGCGCTTCCGACGGCGCCTCCTTCTTGCGCGTCGGTGGCTCAAGCAGAGCGCCCCGGTACGACCGCGGCGCTGGACGAGCACTTGCCCCAGTTCAGACCAACGAAGCAGACCAAACCGGCCATCGGACGACGACAGCGACAGCCATACACCGGCAGCGGCCCATGCCAGGCTCACCCGGGCCCGCGATCGGCGTGCACGCTTCCTGGCTGGGCCAGGGATGCGTGTGCACCGATCTGGTGCCGAGGTTCGGCCCGGCCCTCGCAGGTGTCCGTCTGTTCTGGCTGTCGTCGTTCTACAACGTATGCGCACGGCAGCGATGGTGCACACGTTGGGACTCGCCCTTGCCCTCGGCCTCTGTGCCCCGGGGCGCGCTGCCCTCCTGCGATCCAGCGAGGCCAGCGAGTCGGAGCGAGCCGTGACGGCGGCCACCCTGCGCGCGAGGGTGGGCTACATGGTGCAGGGCATGCTGGCGAGAAAGGACACCGCTCGCCAGAGGAGGGAAAGGTACCGATACCGCTGCTCGTCCTGGAGATCCTTCGTCACCATGGCTGGATTCTCGTCGAAATTCTAGCCAGAACGCACCCCAGGATAGGTCCCGAGACTTTAAGGGTAGCTCTTTGGGATATGTTATATAGAATCGGGAGTATAGCTCGCGCGCCGTTGCCTTTGGCTCAAGGCACGCGCGCCCTATTTGCCCGGACACTGCTTGTGCTGGAAAGATCATTACATCGATCTTATCCTATCTTATCCGTCCATTCCTCTTACTGAACAACCTCAGTACGATACCGGACGCTATTTGCCATCCGCTTCCCATGGAATCGGATGCTATTTGACTTACCATAGTCACTTCAGACTTGGTAGCTGAACTGGCCGCACTTTCGTGTGGTCAGCTCTTGCTCTTCTTATCCTCACGCTATACGGCACGATCTTCGTGACCAACTACCACCCTGCGCCACCACTCCCAGTACATTTACGAGGATCAATTCAAGAGCAAGAAGCAACACGAGAGGTACGGCGTCTAGACAACAACATTGGTACCATATACGCTTCATCACTGCGCTAGTACCAACCGCTCGGCAACGAGCCAAAAGCGCAGTACTTGAAGCATAGTCGGGGAGACCCGCAAGATAAAGCGCCTCGAAGACTTGACAAGGCGCTACCCCAGCGCAGCAAAACGCCTAATAACCACCCCTATATTCACGGCCTTGGGCTGGTTATCTTCGCCATCATATGGTTCGCGCTGGGGGCAGCAATCGGACGCATGCGCCGTGGAGATAACAACACCGATGGGCAAACACATGGCCCATATTGGGACCCTCAAGGCAACGCACCTTTTCGCGAGTACGTTTATGAGGTCAACGCGTGGCTCAACGTCACAAGTGGACGTATGACGCCACAGGCCCAAGCAGCCGCCATACAACGCGGCTTGGGCGGCCTAGCGAGGACACTCGCCATGAGGGTACCACCTGACATTATAAACTACGGTGCGGACATCGATGGTGTCCACACCGACCCAGTAACCTACATCATGTTCCTCCTAGGCATGAAGTTCGAGCGCCTGGAAGATGAGCGCCAGCTCACTTCAGGCACACAGCTCATCGACTTTCATGTGCCTCACGGAGAACGAATCGATGTCACCCTCACCCGATTCGAGATGGCCCGACTTGAGGCACAGTCGGTGGGATTTGACCTTCCCAACTTCCAACTGCTAACTACTATCCTATTTCGCGCCCTTGGCGTTGGCAACCAGCGAGCCATGCAACTCTTACAGCCACTCAACCACCAAATGCCCCGAACACAACAACAGTATGATGAGTTGCTGGAAAGGATGCGTTCGATAGGCCATCTGTCAGAACGATCTCCTGGTAACATAGGATCAGTGTTTGGAATGGGAAGGGGATCTGGTAGTGGGAATTTCTACACTACCTTAACCACTGAAGCCCAGCCTGGAAACGGGCCCTCAAGCATATGGGCCGACGATCCTGGAGAGTCTACTGCCCTACTAGCAGGGGATCGATCACAACCAAGCTGGGCAACCAGCCCTCCTCCTAGAGAACCTCAAAGACACCGCTCCTTATGGGGTGAAGCAACGGTGTATCCACCTACCTGGGAGACGACGATTTCGACTCCGGCACCGACACCGATACTATATCATCAGACGGTGTTGAACCTTTAGATTGGTCAGATATCATGAACATGGAAAGTGACAATCAGCGTGTCGAACACCTGCTTTGGTTATTACAACAGGCAAAGCGGAGGTGGAGGAGGTTCACACGAAAACCAGTGCGTCGTGTTGGGAGGAGGATGCGGAGGAGCTTCAAAGGAACAGGTAAAGGCAAACGGGGTCGTCGTAGGTTGAATGGACGAGGCATCACGGCCTTCCTCCAGAGGCTCTCAGATGACCAGTATGATGATATTTTTCGGGGGAAAAGGCCGTGGCAAAGGCAGTAGAGATACCCAGGCAAAGGCAAAGGTAGGCGGGGAAACCCGCGAGGTAGAGACGGCCAGATCCTAAAGTGCCATGAGTGTGATAGTGCCGATCATCTTGTGAAAGATCGTCCAGCGAAGGGAAATGGAAAGGGCAGATCAACCTAAGTCCATTTCGGCTCAAGTGAACCAGTTATTGAATATCTGAGCCTCCAAGAATTTGAGGCCATGGAGCAGAGATTTTTCACTTGGGTCAGCAGCATGGACAATTTGGATGAGATCGAGGCGTGCGGCCATGGACTGTACGCGTACTACCTCGAGTACCTCCGCAGGTTTGTCGTCGGCAACTTCGAGCTGGCGCCTGTGGACCATGGGGCGCTGGGAAACCAGCCTTTATCCTTCTTTGACTGGATGTTCGGTAATCCAGGCAACATCATGGCCTACGAGAGCAGTGCAGAAGATGACCTCAACCCGACCTCATGCCTGGAAACAGGCCTACCCCTACATATCCTCTAAATTACGCTGATCTGATAGAAATGGAGTCTCAAGCGTTCGTAGCGGGCGGGCCAGGGGGCCCATTTATACCCCCTGGCTCGCTTGCCCCGGGCGAGTACGGACCACGCACACTACTGCAGACCCTCATGAGGATGCACGAGGTATTGGTCATAGCATATCCCCAGAGTCACGAGAGCATCGAAGCTGGCCAAATGATGCTACAGGACGCTGATGCCTGTGACGACTCGGACCTAGTGCTGGCGGCCCTGACTCTCATCGATAGCGTGCACCCTGAGGACGTGCAGCGGCATGTGTGGTACTCCAGAGGGAGATGGCGCCAGGCCCTTGGAAGGGCCATCGCCATGCGCGGCCAGGCTCTTCCTTCGCCAGGATGGGGTCTCCAGGCGGCGGGATTGTGACCCAACCATACGGCCATGCGTAATATTGCCGGGCAGCCTGTGCCCGGCAACGAGCCTGAGCCGACAACCGTGCCGCCTACGCCAGGACAGCCAAGCGATGCTCAGACGCCGGCTACGCAGGGAAACCTGCCCGTCCCGGCTGGACCGATGACCGTCGTCTTTGGCAATCCTACATCAGAAGATGAAGAGGGTGATGGATGTGGGCTGTGCGAGGACGAGACCACAATACTCATGATGGAGGTCAACGGTGAAGAAGAAGTGGACTTTAGTCCCGACATGCCCGACGCACCACCACCGGCGCAAGAGCCAGTTGCGCCGGGCTCCAGTCAGCAGGGAGACCTGCCCATTCTAGATGATCCGCCTGGGATCTCGCAGGGGCCCCCGCTGGCTCCCGCTCAGGCTACGTCGGCAGCTTCATCTGATCAGCAAACCAGGAGGTCTCGCTCTCACCCACGCCTCAGGGAAGAACCTCGTCCGCAAGCACGGCTCCCTCGCGAATGGAGGCAAGCAGGCCCAAAGGAGCATGCTGCTAGGCGGGGGGGTCAATTGCTTCCCTACAATGACCCTAGGCGTCAGAAGGGTGAGCATTCGGCCTTCGGAAAGGGCAACCCAGCCTACCGAGATGCCGAAGGCAAGTCCATACGAGGTGGATACAAGCTCGCGACGAATATTCGTCGTCCTGAAATACAAGAAGTACGGGCGCAGCTGCGAAATATCATTGCAGCGCGCAAACTGTGCAGACCTAATGCAGTTTGTGGACCGTGCTCAGAGCCATTTCAGGAGCGTAGGCCTGGATGCCCTCAACGAGAGTTTGAGCCCGAATCGAGGCCGCACTCCTGCCAAGGAGGGTCATCCACCGCTGATTCCGATGACTCAAGACGAGATCGCAGAGATCAACCGTCGTCTCGGAATCGCAGTTCATATGAGGCCTAAGGCCGAGGAAGTTCAGCCTCCTCCGGCTCCGAGAGGACTGGTGCCTATGACCCAGGAAGAAACTGATGCGCTCTTTAGCCTTCCTGGAATGCGAGGAAACTCGCCAGGCGTTTCCAGTCAGTCCCAGCGGCCAGAAATGATGGATGACGATGAACAGAGGGCCCAGCGAGCTGCAGCAGATGAGGAACGCAGACGAATAGCAGAGGAACGCGCCCGCGAGGCAACTCGCCAGATGCTGATGGACTCCCAAAAGATCTATATGAAGGGGGCGAAGAAGCCCCCACTCCCACTCCAACCGAAGGCTAAGGGCGAAACTCCAGCGCCGAAGTCGCCGTCGGAGGAGAGACCGAACACAACAGCTCGCTCTGAGGATCTTGGGTCAGACGTGCAGATGGAGGTGCCTCGTTCTAGAACGCCGAGATCACCGACTAGAGCAACTCCAGCACAAGGATCCGACCCCAAGCAGCCACCTCAGGACCCTGTGGAGATACGGAGACGCCCACCTAGCCGGAGCGGATCCATCGCCGGCAAGGCCAAAGCCTTCGAGCGTACGGGGTTTACCCCTACGCCGGCCGCACCTGCGGCGGCTCGCTCCAAGAGGTCTGAGGAAGGTGCTCTGTCTAGGGGTACCTGGGTGCCTAAGATTAGGGGCAGTGCCAGCCGAGAGTCACCGCGGGGAAACCCGCCAGGCGCTGCAGCTGCAGCTTCTTCCTCTTCAGGAGCCGCAGTCTCTTCGGCGACAGAGGCTCCTGTGCCGGGAAACCGGCCCGAGGACCAGTTGCACCACCCAGGGGATGCGTCCTTCACTAGTGGGAGTCAGGCCGTGATCAATGACAGACTTGCCCTGCGGAAGCTTCCACCGATGCGCTCGGTGGATGAGGCATTCATGGAACGATGCAGGCAAGAAAACATTATCCCGAAGAAGAATCATACCCTCAAGCAACTGAGTAAATGTCTCAGTCGGATATGCAGACACGCGCCCGACAGGCCACACAATCCTGTGTGGGGCCTGACTACATTCGACGATCATGATGGCTGGATTAACCTCGTAGAGCTCGTAAATGAGTTTCCGTGGCACAACGGGCGAACGAGACAGGACGGGTACAATCCCAAGCAGGACGAGGCCAAAGTCATCGCCGCTAACTTCTACGGCCGAACGGTGGACGAGATGGCTGCCATCATGATGGAGATTGTTCATGTCCGCGAACCAGACGGTGAAGAGAAACACCGCCTTCAGTTCAAGGTGTTAGTGCGGGATTCTGGTAAGCCCGACATCTTCATCCATGCCTCTCAAGGGCACTCGTGGACGCTGAAGGCTCCATGGTCGTCGCGACAACCCTGCTGGGAGACCGGCCCCGCACCCCTAGGTGGCCATGCATGGCTCTCGATGGGAAGCCTTTGAAGGCATCATGTGGCATGGCCTCTCTTGTCGTTCAGAACACAACTCGAAGAAAAGAGGGTCAGGCCGGTCGCACATCCACTTTGTGCCGACGGATCGCCGTCGCAGTGTGAAACGTGGGTGGGACCCCGAGTCCACTCTCGTCATCTTTGTGGACTGGCGTCAGGCCCTGAAGGACGGCATAAAATTTTGTTGGTCTGAAAATGGCGTCCTTCTATCCGAGGGAAAAGACGGTATCATTGAACCGTGCTACATCTCCCACGTGGAAAGACCTCACCACGGGGAAGCAATGGCGCAACCCAGAATATTTGGGCGATCGTACGGCACGCGTCTCCACCGCTATGATGTCGGCCCCGAATAGGTGGACTGATGTGGGCAGTGCTAGCGTCAAGTACCGGTGGTCTCGTGACCAAGAGGGTATTGATCCCCCTATGGTTTACGGTCGCAGAGAAGTTGGAGACCACTACAGCCCCACCACGTTGGGAAACCAGCCTGAAGTCCACCAGATCTTCATGATCAACGAGAGTGAGGCTGGAAGCGCGGCTCCAAGCCGGGCTCCAAGCCAAGGGCCTAGTGCCATATCTTGGCAGGTCCTTAGCACCTCAGATCTGGACCAGATCGCGGCCGCTCTAAATCCTGAGCAGGTGGAACAATTGGCGGACAGACTGTACCAGCAAGACCCCTGGGCCGCTGGCCAGGGAGCCATGTCCGCCATGGTGACGCGTAATCGTCAGGCCATGCGGGGAAACCTGCCCGTCAATGGACTCCGACATGATGCGCCCGAACCGCAGGGAGACCCGCAGACGTTCGGCCGCATCTTCGGAGAGCCTGCTCGATTTGAGCAGATGCCTGGGAGCCCCTCGCATGGCGTGCACACACCGAGGGGCATGACCCCAGTGGCGGCGCCGCCAGCGCAGTCTCCGTTCGGGACTCCTGGTCGCTCTGCCACGAATGGCACTCTCATGGAGAGGATCGCCGCGGCCAGAGCTGAGCATGCCACAGCTCTCCTGAACATGATGCCGCCCGGCACGCCAACGAGTCAGCAGGGAAACCTGCCCGGCACTCCAAGTCACCACCGACCATTTGCTTGCCAAACTACTGTTGCTGGAGTGCCCGATGACTACCGTGCAAGGGTGGCAGCTGCGGTGCAACAGGTGCAGAGTCACAACCTGCCCCACCCGAGTGGTCAGAGGTGGAGGCCGGCCTGGTCCTGGGAGCCAGAAGGCCCCAATCCACGGGATCCTGCTCGGCAACGAGCCTTCATCCCAGCCTTCAATGCTCACCCGAGCATGGCCCAGGGCCAGAGGCCAGCGCCAGCACGCATGGATCCGCCACTGTACCCTGATGGGTCTAGAGTCCCGAACAGGTTTGTTCGCGAGATGGCGGATCAGTTCCATAGCCTCACGAATGTGCGTTGCAGTGATCAGTCC
This sequence comes from Prorocentrum cordatum, assembly GCA_963575745.1. Lineage (NCBI taxonomy): Eukaryota > Dinophyceae > Prorocentrales > Prorocentraceae > Prorocentrum > Prorocentrum cordatum. The sequence goes on along the minus strand of CAUYUJ010013925.1, from coordinate 371,163 downwards.
ATGTATCCGCACATGGCCTTCATGCCCGCGCCGACGACGCCAGATGTGGCCGTTCAACCCACTGCCCATTCGATATCATCAGGCAGTAGGGGTGTGCCTGATTATATCAGGCAGACGTACCACACCCAACAGGCGTGTTTCAGGCGCAGGCAGGCCGTGCAGAGTGTACGTGACCAATCATGTGCAGTTGCGCTCGAGGTCGTGAGGAACAGAGGCTCACCCATGCGAGGAAACTCGCCCGCTGTGACGCCTGCTGCCTCCGCAACGGCAGTTCCTCCAGCCGTGGCCGCCGTGGCGCCGGAGGTGCTGGATTCCGCAGGGGATCCTCCAGCGGCCTTCATGGGCTCCGAGACGGTCCTGGAGAGACAGCGGCGGGTGTACCCCAGAGCGGCAGATGTGGAAGTATTCACTGGGATGGAAGACACCTGCGCGGTATGCCTCGAGGAGTTTCAGCCGAGGGAAAGCGTTTACCGCTTGAGGTGTAACCACCTATTCCACGAGGAGTGCTGGAACTCAAATGTGGTGGGCCATGTTGCCAATCAGCGTGAGGGAGACCCTCAGCAACCACCATGTGCTATCTGCCGAGCGCCTGGCATCATAGCGTCATCATTTCCATGGGCCGGCTCCTACACTCAGGCTCTTGAGCAAGCAGCGAGGGAGCTACGGGAGTTGAGGAGCATGGTGGAGGAGATGACAGCCAGGATGCTGGACAGGCAGACAGCTCAGCCCCAGCAGCAGGGAAACCTGCCGGAGGAGGTGAGGCCGCCGATGGAGACGGGATACTTCGACCAGCTTATCCCGATGACGGTGCCTCAGCAGGGAAGCCTGCCTAACACTCCACTTGTCGGACAGGTGGCTCCTCAAATGTCTCCCCAGAGCGGGGGCGGGGCAGAGTTGGCACTGGGCCCTGAACAGCTGCGTGAGTTGCGTGTTCGGCATTTCCATACCCAGATGGAAAATGCGCACACAACGTTCATGCTGGACGCCGACAATCCTGAGACTGAGAGTGCTTCGTTTGATCTCTCAGATTCCTCAGTGGCGACAGCGGCAACAGCAGTCAGGGCCGTCGAGCTCTCAGCTACGAACAAGGAGTTCGATGAGTGGCTGCAGTATAGGGATCACCTCACGAATGAGGGGTTGCAGGACATCACCCTTCATTCGTATCTGACGCTGACGAGACGCACCACCCGCGAGCAGTATACGAGCATACGTGACGAGTATGCCAACTGGCGGGAGGAGCAGGGCGCTCAGGCTCAGAACGTGTCGTACTTCCAGTGCATCGACCTGGCACGTATGGCCGAAGGCAGGCCGGGTGCCAGTACAATGCGGGGAAACCCGCCAGGGAGTGCGACCGAATTGCGGGGAAACCCGCCAGATGGCCCAGCTGGCACTTCAGAAACAGTGCACATCAAGCAGCCTAGTAAGACTTTCCAGGAGGATGGTGGTAACTCTATCCTCATCGATGTAGGCTCGAAGATCAACATCATGGGAGAAAATGCGAGCCGCAAGTTTGTCCAGGCTGCTGAGGCACATGGTCGTTCTTGTACGTTTGAACCCCGTTCTCGTCTGAACACCAACGGGGTGGGCGAGGGGTCGGCCCCAGCGGATACCGTAGGCACTTTCAGTATTGCCTGCGAGTACCAGGGCTCGACCCAGCTCGATTCGTACAAGACGAACATTGTGTCAGGCTGTGGCAAGGACCTGCCAGCCATCCTGGGCCTCGACAGTGCAGGACAAGCGCATTATTATTGTGCTCGAACGAGGCCAAGAGAAGCTGATATTCCCTGGGAAGGGACAGGTCAAGATGGAACTCCCCGAGGGCGCCAAGATCATGCCGACGACGAAGTTGCCATCAGGGCATCTGTCGATCAGGTGTGATCGATTTGGAGCTGCGGGGCAACCCGCCTCGAGCGCAAGCAGCACGTCGTTCCAGACGGTGCTGACAGGCGAGCCGACCCCGGCGCAGGAGCGCAAGCAACTGCAGGGAAACCTGCCTCAGGGGTTGCTGGAGACGCTCGCCAAGGCGACGATGAGAGGCGACAGCGTCGACGATCTGGAGACGTTCGATTGCTTCGTAGCCAGGACACTGGCCCAGCATGGTGGACGTGTACCCATGGACGCTGTACGGTCCCGCCGGAAGATAGTGATGGGGTACACGAACCATAAGCTGCAGACGGTCAATGACGCGAGGTCGAAAGGCCTGTTGAAGCAGTTCATGGATAATCCATCTATGCTGGCTACGTTTGCGGATCAATCCGCCTCTGAGGCCGCGGCGCGCTGCAGTGCTGAGCTCCAGCATCTGAGGGAAGCCCAGATGCTGGCAGACGTTGCAGGCGCATCTTCTTTATCTTGAAGATGGCAGGGCGACGCTGCCCCCTCGTCGTCTTGCCTGATGGCCGAAAGGCCAGGGGGTAACAAGGACAGCGGGGCAACCTGCCTTAGTAAAAGAGCTTTTGTCATTGAAGATACGAGAGAGGCTTGCGCCGACCTCCGCGCCCGAGGTTAGATCTATGATCGTATTTCCCACGACGAGCTTATGACGACTGTGGGCACAGATTACCTGGGTGCGGTGATCAGTGGAGATTACACTCTGATATGGATTAGTACCCCGGGTGACTGGTATGTACGAACTCCAGGGAAAAGAGTGGCCCCACACTGGTCACGTATCCAAAACCTTTTGATGAAAGCCAGGAAGCTCCGTATGAAAATCATAATGTTTGGTCCCCCAGGATACGTTTGGAAGTTATCCCCAGCACGTGATACTCTAGAAGGTCTTAAGTTGTCAGTGATACGGATGCGTTTGTGTCATTTCGGTATCCGGTTCAATATGCAAGACAGTACACCGAGTGGTACCTACATGCAGGTAGCAACATCATTACCGATCAGCTCTAAGTTGTGGGCATGTACGTGCAAATTGGCGATGCCACAACATGTGTTGGATTGGTACGGCCAAACGGTACGACATGCTGAATGGCGAGCTCAGACACGCAGCACACTCATCCGTCACCTTAACGACAAAATCCTGGGAAGCACCACCACGCACGGAAACGTGCCTATATGCCTGAACACCTATACACGCACGGACCATAACATCCATCACTATGTGACGACCAACAAAGGAGGACCGAAATGGTCTGATGTTATCCGACGTGTAACAAGTAACCTGGATACCTACACGGTTATTCTGGATATTGCAGTAGCCGATCAACCAGCAGGATATGATTGGCATGCACCACTACCTGCAGGGCTTGCCAACATCAGCACACGGTTGTACTGGCAACCCGAAGACCCGGTCTTGCTCGGAAACGAGCCTACTCAATCACCACAGAAACCTAAACGCGTCATCATAGATGACTGTCCTTCCCCCCTCCCGACTCTGGCGATTGACGCATGTACCCACTCAACAACGACGATGGGCACACAGACCGGTGAACAAGACGAGCAAGTCTTACCTACGGAGTCGCGTATCAAACAAGGAAAGGCTCAAAGCCGAAAAGGAAGCAGGCATCAAGCCTCGCCGCATCAAAAAGCACGTTGAAGACGGAAGCGACGATTGCGGTGACGACTTGTCGGGACTCGGACAGGATCTTATGGCGACCTGGAGCACTGACGTCCCTGTTGAGCTGATAAGCTCTGATGAGGATGATGACCTGTTCCTTACCCTCCCCACATCTGTGCCCGACGCACGCGCTGACATATATAGCATAGTTGCTACTCTATGCTATGGTCACAACAACTGCGTGGATATGTTGGAGCTTTGTGGCGGTGAGGGTGGCATTTCAGAGCTTGCCTTCTCAAGGGGTCTCTCCTCAGGAGGCAACTTAGACAAGACTACATGTGTCGACCTGGGAGATCCCTCGGTGCAGCGAGCTGTAGATCATTACTTCGCAATATGCTACGTACGAGTTGCCATGCTACAGCCCAGTTGCCGCGCCACAGGACCACCCTCCTACTACAACTACAAAGTGATTCACAATACTGGGGAACAGCACCATAAATAAGATTCGCCACACATAACTTATTGTGGTACAATTGCGGTTACTCAAGATAACGCACGGAGGTGGTTTATACGCGAACATCCCACATGTACATGGGTGGATGAGATTTCCCCATGGAAAGAACTTGCCAACCGACCACATATTACAACCGTGCGCATTGATCAATGTGCGACGGGACTCAAAGATACGGCTGGTGACTACATCAAGAAGCCAACAAATATCACCAGCAACGACGAGACGATTCTTAAACCCTTTGAGCGACTCAAATGCAACGGTCAGCATGTGCACGCACAACCGTGCAACAGAGAGCTTTCACTGGCAAAAAGATAGACTCGACGACTGCAGTCTGCCTTTGTGGAAGCCGTCTATTTGGCGAAAGCCATTGACACCGCGCGCGGAGACGCGCCTACACGTACTGCATATGCTTACCCTGCCGATCTTCCTGATCAAGCTGAACCAGGAGAAGGTATGAGACGCATCGGCGATCGTATTATCCCAAAAGTGGCTACATGCCCAGCATGCATCGACAATGTCCGAAAGGACAGTCCTAGCCATCACAGAGACCCCACGCAGTGTAAGTATCATGACTCTATCTCTGTATATTGGCCATGTCCTGCATGCCAAAGGGATCTCACGAGAAGCAAGGGTGTTAAGAGCCACCTCGATACTGAACCCGGTAAATGTCGTTTTGCTGAACCATTTAAACTTCCTGATGATCATGATCCCGAAGGCAAGAATGTGCCAGCTTGGTGGAAGCCCTTGCCCTAACCTGGTGAGGGCCAAGCTTCTGCATCAGGTGGCCGTCAAGGCGCGCGCGCCAGGTTGCCACGACCACGATCCTTCGGAAACGCTGATCCTACATCTGGCGCCAGCAGTTACGACATGCTACGAGACGCGCCCGAGCGTGGAAACACGCCTTCTGCGTCCTCTGGCGAACCGCCGCAGGTAGCGGCCCGCCGCGGCCGCCTACATGGCGTGCAACCACCACCAGATGCAGTTGACGAAGGAAACCGACTGCGGAGAGCTACAAGGAACCCTCTTGCCTCAACCGGCTCGGGGGCTCCGCGACTACCCGACTGGACGAGATTTGGTATCCAACACAGTCTGCAAAATCTCCGTAGTCACGGAGTTCATGTTGTTAAAAAGGAACTCCGTAAACTGCACCTGGGACAACGTTCGACTAAATATGATCAAAGAAGTTTGTGACACCTGGCGGGAATGTAGAGCATGGGAACGTCCAGGCAATTCAACACTACCTTCGGTAAGCCTTCCTGGAAATCGGCTCGATGAAGGTGAAATGGGTCTCATGTTTTACAAGAAACGGACCATGTTTCACATTGTGGACCGTTGTATTCGCCTGGCAGCAGGCCAAGAGATCTCCGACAGAGAACGTGATACTATACTCGACGCCTACCACTATTGCTGGATTGCCTATCATGGACCCTTCAAAGTCTTATACTCAGATGGAGAAGGCGCCCTGAACAATGACACTGCCAAGGCCATGATGGCGAACAAGGGTACAACACTCCGTATCCGAGCGCCTGGCCAACACGCGACTTCGATCGAGTCACGTGATGGTATTCTCAGGGGCGTTCTCCACATGATTGAGGAAGAGCTGAACAGACGCAACATCCCTGTTGTATTCACCAGAGTATTGGCTGAAGGCATCTTCGTCACCAACGCCTTCACGTTTTACAACGGAGTATCGCCATACCAAGCACACACTGGACGACAGCCCTCCTTTCTTCCTGACCTCGACACCCTTGACTTCCCTAAGGGGCCCGAGACGTCAGGTCACGAACGAGAACGCCGTGTGAGGGAAGTTCGCCTAGAAGCAATAATTCAAGCCACGGCTGTGGCCAAGACAAACCGTGCTCTCAGGGCTAAAACAGCTCCAGATGGTGCTTGCCTTTACTCAGCAGGGGATCTGGTCGACTACCATCGACCTACTGCCACTGAGGACGATCATGGAGGCTGGAATGGCCCATTTTCTGTGACCCGTAACGTGCTTGAAAGAGGACACATCGTTGTCAAGGCAGGATCTCGTGAGGTAATTGTAATGTATCCTGATGCTCGTCACACGCTATACATTGAATGCCTCCTTACACGGGAACTTGGCATGGACAACGTGGCCATGCAGACCGTCCCTACATATGTGGCACACCTTTGCGCAGGGAAACCTGCCAAAGTCTTCGGCTACATTCCAGACTACAAGGGAAACCTGAACCTTTCAGATGACAGCAAGTTTCGCCCGCGCGTGCATCTTGCATTGCAATATCTCGTGCGAAACTATTTCCGAGTTGAACACGTAGTAGCAGTTAGATTGGCCAAGAGTGTGTCCTATCTATTTGCAGTAAAGTACGCCACCGGGTCTACGCTGATCCACTACGATAACGACGTCAACCCAGCCTTCCACTATTATGAGTGTGTGGGCATTGGCCTGAACATTCCTCAAATCACTGGTAGCACTCACTCCAGATTCATCCAATGCTTGACATCACATGTTCCTTCCTTAGGATTTCATGACGACCTGGCCAAGTATCAGCACTCGGGCACCACGTCTGGAGAACGCGACCCGCCTGGAAACAGGCCTCCACCAGACACCCCAGGTGCTTCATCACCAAGTGAAGGCCGTGTGTCTACAACCGACGAAGAAAATGAGGAACATGATATAGAAACTATGATGCTGGAAGAGTGGTGCGATGAGCTACGTATGGACCTTCATCCCACGACGATCACCGACGATCATCTTTACTGCGTCCCAACAACCATGCTGCCCGACCAATGTGTTCTGGTTTCAGCATCCGTGGACGAAGAAGTTATCGTAGTGTCGGAAACGCTCGGAGACGAGCCTGAACCACAAGAGCTTTGTCTTGTCTCTCTATGCTCAACTACACCTGGCGAGGGTTATTCTCTTGACAGTGATGAACATGGTCCTTATGTTGAGTTATGTTTTACGCCAGAAATGTCAAAGGTAGTGTTGGATCAGACTCAACTTGCACAGCTCGACACTGGTATGGTCGCAACGATGAGAGTATACGTATCCTCGGCTGCTAAACGCGCCGTGGTAGTTAAGGAAGACGACCTACTCACCAAAGCCGACATAGCAGCACACCCTAAAGAGGTTAGTGAAGCTTTGTGCACCGAACTCAAGATCTGGCTTGATAACCGGTGCTTTGAGGTGTATGACCTATCTAAAGCTTCCAACATCATGACATCCAGATATGTATATAAGTGGAAGTTTGTAAAGGTAGGTACCGAGAACGTTATAACCATCCGTCTCAGACTTGTCCTTCGTGGATTTATGGACGAGGCGTTCGATGTGGAAACCTTCTCAGGAACTGCTCGAAGGCAGTCCCAGAGGCTCCTGGCAAGTGAGGCGGCATGTCATCCTGAGTGGATCTTAGCATCCATGGATATCGACAAAGCGTTCCTCAAGGGGTTGACCTATGAGGAACTTGCTCATGCCACCGGCGAGGAAACTCGCATGGTTTGCTTCGCTCTTCCACCAGGAAGCGCCCAGGTACTTCGTACACTGCCCGGCTTTTCGTCCTATGATGAAAGCCGACACTGCCTCAGGTGCCTCAAGCCAGGGACGGGTACAAAGGACGCCCCAAGAGCGTTCTCCCTCAAGCTTCGTACGACCACACGAGCTATAGGCCTTACACCGACAAGTTATGATCCTGAGTTTGAATTCAGTCAAGATCTGCTGACAGCAGAACATGTTGATGACATCAATATGACAGGCCTAGAGAAAAATATAGACGACTATGTACAACGTGTCGAAAAGGTGTTTGGTAAATGCAAGCCTAATGAACATTCCTATGCGAACTGCGCCGTTCGCTATACCAAGAATGACCAAGGGGATGTGATCATGGATCAGGACGAGTACATTAAACAACTACGTCCTATCACACACCCCGAACTCACAGGAGCGGCGGCCGATGCCAAAGCCACCAAACTCATCGCCGACATTTTTGTCAGTCTGCGAGGAGCCCTCGCCCATGCCCTTCTTACTCAAGTCTGGCTTATGGTGTATGTGGTCTCTCTTCAGAAAATCCAAGAGCCCACGAACCTACAAGTCAGGCGACTGAATGCTGTGACGCGAAAGCTGATCAGCAGCCCGAAACGCATCACCTTCCCTCGGATGAAACCGACGAACGAAGTTGACATACATAGTGTTTCGGGGTATCGGAAGCTCACCGAGGAGGAGGGCGATGAGACCAAGGGCTACGGCATACGCGGGGCCAACGTACTACGGCGAGGAAACTCGCCCCAAGGCAAACCCGTCATTCACCTTTGTGACGGACTATGTAAATCACATCGACTGCAGGTGAGGTCCAGCTATGCCGCTGAAGCACTTGCAGCTGCACACAATCTTGATGAGTGCTACCCCCTCATCACTCTCCACGAGCCCAAGGCAGGGGCCCTGACTCCACGACAACTACGAGACATGCGTGAAGTTGGAGGCCTAGCCATTAAGGTATCCCTCACCATAGACGCTGAGTCTGTATACAAATCGTTATCCAACAAAGATCTTAATATACCGGCGGAACAGACTTTGCTGGGACATATCAGCTGGATACGTGAGCTCATGGATATAGGTATAGTTCATAATGTGCAGTGGTGTGATACTAGAGATATGGGCATACAAAGGGGAGTATCGATCGGGAGCTGCTTTTGGAAGTGATGTCAGGTAGTCAGTCATTCAAGTATGACGTAAAGCAGTTTGTTCCCTTTCGGGGTCCCGAGGACAGAAACAAGCCTGAGTCTAATCAATTTTAGTATGTCCTTGTTGCCCCCCGCGGTCCAGTTTGCCACCATGGGCGCCTAATGCAGAGGCGCCCTTCTAGGTGTTCGGAAACGAGCCTACCATTTCACGCTTGGTAACGAGCCTGTTCAGTTTGGTTCAGGCTCCTTGCCTAAATATCCGCTTGCTCGGTGAGGTATAGACCGTCTGGCTTACCTCTAGCCGAGCCGATAGCCCTTTGACGACCGAGGGGCTATCTCGTTTTTGCGTGAAATGCTTTGCGAGGAAACTCGCCTTACAGTCTGGTGTTAGGCCAGACTGTACGCACTGTTTTCTTGCAAACAGTCGTGCGCGCGGCCTTTGTAGAGCCTAACGGCTGCGCGGCTATACTCTCCGTCTCCTCCCCTCCCGACTTTATGGGTAGCTCTCTGGGAGATGTTATATATAATCGGGAGTATAGCTCGCGCGCCGTTGCCTTTGGCTCAAGGCACGCGCGCCCTATTTGCCCGGACACTGCTTGTGTTCGCTATGTGCTGGAAAGATCACTACATCGATCTTATCTTATTTTATCCGTCCATTCGTCTTACTGAACAGCCTCAGTACGATACCGGACGCTATTTGCCATCCGCTTCCCATGGAATCGGATGCTATTTGACTTACCATAGTCACTTCAGACTCCGAGAGTAACGGTATCGGTAGTGGTTGGTTTCCACTGTTCGAGGGAAGAGGCACGATGACCATGACCATCTTGTTGACGCCGATCTTGGTCATGAGCCATACCGCCCGTCGCCGGTTCACGAGGATGATCCGCAAGTCGGCGATGACCAAGATGGACGATGACTAAGGTCGACAACGACGTTTTCTGTGTTCCTTCTTGGTCGTGGTCATCGTTTTTCTTCCCCTCCGATTTCCATATGAGCCATCTCGATTGAATCGATCTGGTTCGACGTCGATTCCGGCCACCCCGATCCACCACCTGTCTCCCCGCCCTCCGAGGATCGGGTTCTGGTCATCGAGGTTTCCGGCAGTCATGGGCCTTGTTTTGCCCCTGGGGGCCTTCGGAGGCATCTGGGGACCACTGGCAGCCTCCAGATGCCTCAGCGGGACCGCTTGGAGACCCCGGGGAGGACACCACCACCCGGCACATTGCGAAGACGTTGCACAAGAAGATGAAGCTCAGGGATGCGCTGCCACTGCTGGAAGGCAAACTGCCCAAGGATGTGACGTCCTTGCTACACATGGCAAGCGATGAGCACGCGAAGGCGGGCGGCCAGTTCAGCGAGGTGTCATTAGCGAAAGCCCGCGCCTATTTGAACAACATGATGTACGACGCGTGGCTTCAGCTGGACCAGATCGAGGTCGACTGCAAGGAGTTCGAGGAGAGCAACCGAATGGTGTTCAGCCAGGTGGTGACAGACTTGGAACACTTTGGCTCAGACCTCGCCGACAAACAGCGCATGAAGGCCGAGGCCGAAGGTGGCACCGCGGACATGCAGACTCGGATCAACGGCTTGGAGGGCTCCCTGGATACGTTGAAGCGGAGCTTCCAGTCGACGCGCGAGAAGAACGCATATGAGCTAGCGCTGCGCCAGGACGACCAGGATGTCTTCACCGCCCTCATGCAGCTGTCGAAGTGCCCCAACGCCTATGGAGATGACACGTACTCCTTTGCACAGTCTCCGATCTGCCTCACGGACAACGGCACCCAGGTGGAGGTGAGCAACGCCTCCTTGGCGGCGAAGCTGAATCGATCGCCACGGGTGCAGAAGGTGCTCCGGGAAGTCCTGGAGACCGCTGACTCTCAGGCGCCCTCGCTGCTGCAGATCGATCAGGCGCCCCCGCCGCATAAGGTCAAGCAACCAACGGGCGGCTCGAGGAAGTGCCTCAACGGCATCGTCAATTGCGGCTACCTTCACGACCTCATGGCGGTGGAGTGGGGCAAGTTCAAGGACCTGGTAGACGAGCTGACGTACATCATGGAGCAGAACCGCGACGCCTACGAGGGCGAGAAGGAAAACATGAACGAGCAGATTGCTACGCTGAGGGGGAACAAGATGAAGTTCACGGAGATGCTGGGCGAGGCCATCTCCGACATCAATTCGATCACGTCAGCAACGCGCGAAAAGCAGCAGCAGCACCGGGACATCGAGCGTGCCTTCGAGATCAAGATGGCGGATTGCAAGACACACATGAGCGAGATCCTCTACACGAACATCTGTGGAACTCGGACCGTGCGCAACGCACTGATGCGGTACAGCACGGTCTCGCCCACGCCGTCGATCAGGGACTGCGACGTGACGGACTGGTCGGCGGGGCCTTGCACCGCCGACGGAAGGGGCAACTCATTGGCAGTGGACTGCGACGATAGCTGCCCAAAAGACGTCGGGGGCGTCGACGTCGATACGTGTGGTGGTTTGAAGCATCTCACCAGGCTCGAGGAAGATCGGCCGCGAGCGAGGGGGGGAAGTGAGAAGGGGCGGGCCTTCTCAGAAGGCTCGGAAGTCCCTGGGCCTTCTGAGAAGTTTTCGAAGCCTTCCCCGACATCAGCAACAAAAACACTTCTCAGAAGGCGCGAGGGCTTCTGAGAAGTCCCGCCGCCGTCTGAGAAGGCCTTCTCCGTCTCACTTCCCCCCCTCACTCGCCGCCAGGAAGAGCAACTGCAGAACAGTTGGCGTTGGAAAGATAGCGTGCGACGGGGCGCCGTCGGCCTGCTTCCTACACCTGGTCCCTGACCATGAGGACAGCGTGCACCGACGATGCCCTGGCACGGGGACTAACTAGCGTGCGCAGAAGGGGCCCTCGCAGAGGGGTCGCCTCAGAGTGATAGCGTTAGGATGTCTCATACCACTGTAGCCTTGACCACCAGGAACAATTTCGAGCACCAAGGAAGTACTGAGACGTATGAGGAAAAATCCTGGAGGCCTCGCGCGGCGCGCAATAGTTATATTGTGCAGTCCACACGTCAGCTCCGTGAGCTTTGTGTCGACGTTCGCGCGGCGATGCTCCAGCGTCAGTCCGACGTAAATCCGACGTAATTCCGACGTGCTCCGACGCGGACCTGGCGTATATCTCACGTGGATCTGACGTAAATCGGGTCTCAAGTTGCCGATCGAGGCCTCCAGGATGTTTTTCATAACCGGAACTGGGGGATTTTCACGTGTCGGGCCCTGGGAGGCGATGCTCGCTCGACACTGTATCGATATTCGTCGGCGTGCTTGGAATTACTTCTGGAATGTGGCTCGTGAGTGCGATGGGAGCAGCATAAGGACAGCGTGCTGTTCGGGGATCGATGCGGCACTCCTAGCTTTCCAACGCCACGCGTGAGCACAGACTCTCGAGGGCCCGCGCGGATTTCTTGAGAATCTGGTCTGGGCCCCCTGGCGGTGCCTCTGGCGCCGCCCCTGGCGACCTCCGCGTGCCAGGATGGGGGCCCAGCGCCGATCCAAGACATCGTCGCGGACCCTGGAAAGTATATATATATAGATATGTGTGTGTGTGTTTATATATATATATATTAAATACATATATACATATGTGTGTATAAGAAAGCGTGGATACCTATCTTTATACATACATATGTATACATATAGATGACCGGTCTATCTGTGCTTGCACAAAAAGGAACTGCGACTGCCCATCGGCCTGGCGGCTATGTGGTCGCCGTCGCCGCTCCGTCGCCGTTTGAACCTGCGTTACGCTGCATGGCTTTGTGTCACTTTGCATTGCATTCCATGGGTTTGCATTGCTTTCGTTGCTTCGCCTTGCACTGTGTTGCATTGCTTGGCGCCACAAAGATTGCACCACCTAGATTGCACGACATCCATTGCAACTCCAAGACCGCACCGCATATATTGCAACAGATCGCTGTTTGGGGCCTGTGCTGGCTAACAGATTGGGCTCCTTTTCCATAGGCAGGTCATCATCTCCCCGAACTCTTTCGGCATGGCGTGCCCCCCGCTGTATTTCGAGCGCACGAACGGGAGTGTCGGCATGAAGTGCAACCAGTTCCACTGCCCTGTCCACTGCTCCATGTCCGAGTGGTCTGGCTGGTCCGGATGCTCCAAGGAGTGCGGGGAAGGCGTCCAGGGGAAGACACGTTCCATTCTCGTGAAGCCCAAGAACGGTGGGACGGAGTGTGACACCACACTCGAGGAGCAGCCGTGCAACACGGGTTCGTGCGACCGCGATTGCACGCTCATGCCGTGGACTGAGTGGGAGCCCTGCTCGATGGCCTGCGGCGGCGGCATCCAGGAGCGCGTTCGCAAGGTGGACATCCCCATTCGCGCGAACGGCAGGTGCCCAGGGCCGAAGCATCCTGACCGCTTCGAGATGCAGCAGTGCAACACCCAGGACTGCGTTGGCGACGAGATCTGCATCGCCAGGCAGGACCTGGTCATTGCGCTCGACGGCAGCGGCTCCCTGAAGCAGGAGGGCTTTGACATCGTCAAGGATTTTGCCATGAACCTCACGAGCAGGTACCAGGGCGTGTACTACGGTGTGGAGGACATGCGCATCGGGTTGGTCTTGTTTGGGAACGGCGAATACTTCGACAACGGCACCGTCGCGGCGGCCCTCGAGGTAGTCTCGATCACCAGCGACATCGATTCCGTCAGTGCAGCTATCGAAGGGCTGCAGTGGCAGCGCGGCTTCACCAACGTGATGCAGGCACTCCAGGCGGCCGACAACATGTTCGCGGACGGCCGGGAGGACGCGCAGAGTGCCGTGATGATGATATCTGACGGCAAGTGGACCGACGCGTACCGCACGACCATGCTGGCAACGGCGATGAAGGACAAGGGCGTGCAGATCTTCATGGCACCGATCGCCGAGAGCACGACGCAGAATCTGGTAGTGCTCAGGGGCTGGGCGAGCGATCCGTGGGAGACCAACTACGAGCGCATCCCTGGCCTCACGGCGCTCGAAAACAACGAACCGGAGTACGCCCAGAAGTTGTTGGTGAAGTTCTGTCCCCGTGCGTTCTCGCCGTCGGCCAAGTTGGAGGCGGAGCAGCAGCAGGGCTACCTCAAGATCCGTGAGAATGGCTACCCCTCCGACAGCTGCGGCCCGTGGAGAGTCATGGGCACGTTCCGCTCCGTCCAGGCCTGCATGGAGAAGGTGAGGGATGCGGGCATCCTGGCCTTCGCGTACGAGGAAGGGGGTTTTTGGGCGGGGACCTGCTACTCGGAGGCGATGGACGTCACCGATGACTTGTGGAACCAAGCACTGGCTTCCCGCGTCGACCTGTCGTGTCCAGGTGGCGCCTGGGTTGTCAACGAGAGTGCGACGACGACGACGGCCACGGCGACGACGACGAAAGGTGCACCTTTTTGTGCACCTCGGGGGGGGGGCCCCTGGGGCCCGCGGGGGGGTGCGAAGGGCGCATGCTTCCTCGCCCCGCCCATGCCTCGCCACCTCCCCCCCTTCCCTTGGAGCAGCGCCCGACGCCCGCGGACGTCCCGGGGGTCTCCGCCTCTGTGGGCCCCTGGCTCTCCAGAGGCGGCGCGTGGGTCTACAACGAGTTCGCCTCCACCTACATCTCGGGTGCTGCTGGGAGCGCCCCCGGCCCAAGGTGCCCCCAGGATCTCCGAGGAGGCCCCCGCGGCCTCCGGAGAACCCCATCACGCTGCCCAGAGGGCCCCAGGGGCTCCCAAGTGGAGCGAGAAGCTGGGGGCACCCTGGGCCATGGGGCACCCTTTTAGCAGCCCCCGGACATCATGAACCCCGGCATGTTCGGCAGCATCTTCGACGAGTTGGCCTGAGCCGCGCGCCGCGGCCCGCCCCGCTGCACCACGGCCCCGCGGAGAGTGCCCAGTGCGGCGGGCCCGCTCCAGGCTCGTCTCCTGTGCGCCCCTTCCTCTCGCCGCCCAGCTCCTCGTTCCCCCTCCTCCTCCCATCCCTCCCCTCTCCTCTCGCCGTCCGCCGAGCTCCCCCCTCTCGGGCCTCTCCACGCACTTTCTCGTCCTCGTTGTCGCCCCCGCTCCCCTGCCGCTGCCTCTCCCCTCCTCCTTCCTCGTTCCCCCCCCTCGTCCCTCCTCCTCCCTCCTCTCCGTGGACAGCGCCTCCCGTCCTCACCCCTCGCTCCTCTCGTCACTCCTCCTCCTCCTCCTCCTCCTCCTCCTCCTCCTCCTCCTCCTCCTCCTCCTCCTCCTACTCCCCGTCGACGGCGGCCTTTCTCCTCGCGGCCTCGCCCGGAACGCTCGGCCGAGCTCGGCGGCGCGAGCGCGCCGCGGTGCGCACGCGCCCGGGGCTCGGGCGGGCGGCGCCGTCGAGACGCTGGCGCGGGGTCCACCTCTGGGCTTCAGTCGGGCGTGTCCCCCTACACGGGGATCGTCGACGGAAAAATACCCCCCAAATGCCCCAAGAAGGCCAAAAAGTACTCAAAACATGGTCCCCAGACTATTTTTGGACTACTTTTTGTGCGCATTTTTTTTTTTTTTTTTTTTTTTTTTTTTTTTTTTTTTTTTTTAAATAACTTTTCGTCGAAAATCCCCCTGCAGGGGGACAGGCCCGACTCAACTCTGGGCCGGGGAGGGGCTCCGGTTTTGGCGGGGGGCCCCGGAGGAGCTCCACCGCTCCCACGGCGGCCCCGGGCGCCCCCGGCCCGGACAGGTGCGCGTCGTGAGCAGAGGCGCGCGGGGCGGGAGGTCCTTGCCGTGGTTTTCGGGCTCCGGGGGCCCTCGCCGTGCCCTTCCCAGACCCCCTCGAGTAATGAAAAAATCATGACGGAAGGTTTTCCTTCATTTTCGGCCTCGGGGGGCCCTCACCGGGCTTGGGAGCGTCAAAAAACGCTTCAGGATGCAAAGCCGGTCATGGGGAAAGGGTCGGGACCTCTAGGGGTCGACGTAATGAAAAAATCATTACGTCGGGGGTCTGGGTTGACCCCGACTGCACGTAAGAGTGACCTTTCGCTGGAGTGACCTTTGGTGAGGGCCCCACCGGGGCCCCCCGATCGCCGAACGCGATGCGGCAGTGGCGTCCTGCGCGCTCGTTTTCGGCCCCCCCGCGGCGCCCTAAAAAGCCGCGCACCAAAGGTCACTCTTGCCCAGGGTCACTCTTGCGTGTAGTCGATGACCGTCAAAAAAATTATCCTGGCGAAGGACCCAACCATATGCAATTGTGAATACTGCAATTGTGAATATCTTCTCGGTGGAGCCCCCTACGGGGCCACGAAACGTACGAGGGGTGTGCCGAAATGGGTGTGCGGGACGCATGCGGGCACACCCACTGGGGCCTTCGGTGGAGCTCCCTATGGGGCCACGAAACGTGTGAGGGGTGTGCCGAAATGGGTGTGCGGGACGTGCGGGCACACCCACTGGGACCTTCGGCGGAGCTCCCTATGGGGCCACGGAACGTGTGAGGGGCGTGCCGAAATGGGTGTGGCTGACGCATGCGGGCGCGGGCACTGGGGCCTTCGGCGGAGCTCCCTATGGGCCACGAAACGTGTGAGGGGTGTGCCGAAATGGGTGTGGCTGACGCATGCGGGCGCGGGCACTGGGGCCTTCGGTGGAGCTCCCTATGGAGCCACGAAACGTGTGAGGGGTGTGCCGAAATGGGTGTGGCTGACGCATGCGGGCGCGGGCACTGGGGCCTTCGGTGGAGCTCCCTATGGAGCCACGAAACGTGTGAGGGGTGTGCCGAAATGGGTGTGGGTGACGCATGCGGGCGCGGGCACTGGGGCCTTCGGTGGAGCTCCCTATGGAGCCACGAAACGTGTGAGGGGTGTGCCGAAATGGGTGTGGGTGACGCATGCGGGCGCGGGCACTGGGGCCTTCGGTGGAGCTCCCTATGGAGCCACGAAACGTGTGAGGGGTGTGCCGAAATGGGTGTGGGTGACGCATGCGGGCGCGGGCACTGGGGCCTTCGGTGGAGCTCCCTATGGAGCCACGAAACGTGTGAGGGGTGTGCCGAAATGGGTGTGGGTGACGCATGCGGGCGCGGGCACTGGGGCCTTCGGTGGAGCTCCCTATGGGGCCACGAAACGTGTGAGGGGTGTGCCGAAATGGGTGTGGGTGACGCATGTGGGCGCGGGCACTGGGGCCTTCGGTGGAGCTCCCTATGGAGCCACGAAACGTGTGAGGGGTGTGCCGAAATGGGTGTGGGTGACGCATGCGGGCGCGGGCACTGGGGCCTTCGGTGGAGCTCCCTATGGAGCCACGAAACGTGTGAGGGGTGTGCCGAATTGGGTGTGGGTGACGCATGCGGGCGCGGGCACTGGGGCCTTCGGTGGAGCTCCCTATGGAGCCACGAAGCGCTGTACTGGGTGGGTGAAACGCAGGGAAGAGGGGGAGGAGGGAGGAGGAGGGGGAGGAGGAGGAGAGGAGAGGAGAGGAGAGGAGAGGAGAGGAGAGGAGAGGAGAGGAGAGGAGAGGAGAGGAACGCGGGGCACCGTCTCTTCAAAACGAGGACCCAACAACACAGGATGGTTGGGAACAAGTCGGGACGAAAGTCCAGCCTCGGGGAAGGGGTCGGGACCTCTGGGGACCGCGAATCGAAAACATCAGGACGTCGCATGTCTGGAAGACCGCCCGAGCACGCCAGCGGAGCCCAGCAACAGCTGAGCCATGCCCCTCTGAAGCGAACCCCAAGAACCCACCGAGCGGACACATCGAGGAACGCCCAGCGGGGGTCGGCCGGTCGGCGCCAGAGCTCAGCCCTGGTGGCTCCTCCCCGGGACCGCGCCATGGTCTCAGGGAGGAGCGACCGTGCCGCCTGCGGAAGGAGAGGCAGGAGCGAGGAGGAGGAGGAGAGAGTGCGCCAGGGAGGGGCGGAGGGAGAACGACGGAGCGAGTGGCCCGAGGCGGCGGAGAGCGGCGGCTTGCAGTGGGCACGAGCCGCAAAGGAGCAAGCGTGTCTGGGGGCGCTCCTCGGGCCTGGGTCCCGGGGGGCCCCCAGCGTGGCCCCGCCTCGCCGCGGTCGGGAGCTTGGCATCGCTCGGGCGTGTGCCTTTTTCCCTCGGCGAGGGCCATCGAGGAGCATCCTTGATCATTGGGCGAAGAAGCCACGCACGAGACCGAACAAAAAGCACGGGAACTGGACGTCCGAGCGAGGGCCAGGGAGGGCCCCGTGCCTTCCTCTGCCGGCGTGCCTCGTGGCACAGTGGGGGCCCGTGCCAGGAGACGCCCTGCCTGCCTCCAGGGTGCCCTGGGCTTTCCTGCGTTCCGGTGCTTCTGCCGTGGAGCGCGCGGCGTTCCCACACCGAGCGTCAGTGGACGTCCTGGGGTCTCAGGGTTGGGCTTCTTGTGGAAGGTTTCCTGTGGACCAGCCTCCACTGTAGCACGATGACTGCATTGCAGGCTCTTCCCGCCGCGGCGACGTCGGCGGCGAGGCGCTCAGCCAGGGCCCAGGACGCGCCAAGCTGGGCCCCGACGTCCAGCGGATGATTCTTCTCAGTCCGGGCGTTGTGCTCGTGGATCTCGGCTCCCAAGGGCCGCCTGCGGACCCCTGGATCATTCACGGCACACTTCGGCAACGCGCAGAGGGGGGTAGGGGGAGGGGGGAAGGCTTCTTAGAAGCACCCCTGCTTCTTAGAAGGCGCGGGCCTTCTCGATAGACGTGAGGCCGAGGCCTTCTAAGAAGCAGGATGCTTCTAAGAAGCCTTCCCCCCTCCCCCTGCCCCTTTTGCGCGCCGCCAAACACCTGGAAAGAAGGCCTCCCCTCGGAGGGGGCTCGACGCATACGGTCGGCACATCAGCTCAGGCATCGGCCTGCGAGCGGGTGCCCCACGGGCAGGTCTTTATCCCCCGATGGCCCCAGGGATCTGCAGAAGTCTTTGGGGCACCTTAGGGCCCTCAAAGATCGACGAAACAGATGGCCCGAACACGTCTTCCAGCAAGGTGTTTTGTCATGTGTGCCTGCTGCGCACCACGTCGTTCGGTCTGCGAAGCAGGCATCGAGCTTGGCGAAGCAACTTGGTAAATAGACGCTCCAGCATCCCACAGCTCGAGCAGCTGGGGCGCCTGTACACCGAGCTCCTTGGCCGACCATGAGACCTGGCGTATACGTCGAGCACCCTCATGCTCCCGGGGAGGTGTCGGGTTCCGGGCCCGGCTGGGGCCGCGGATCAACAAAACAGACACACACACACACGCACACATACACACACTCTGGCCGGGATTGTCCTGTTTTAACACATGGGGCTTGTGTTATAAGAATTTGGTTTTTTGTTCTCACAACATCTCTGGATTCTGAGAACATGTCGTGGTAGGCTTAAAAGGAATGACGGGGCGGCCGGTCCCTGCTCAAGGCAGGGGTTCGCGACACGGCCCTGCCTTGCCCAGGCCGGCGCCGACCCAGTCTGGCGCGCCCCCGATGCCAAAACCAAATTCTTATAACATAAGCCCCATGTGTTAAAACAGGACAATCCTGGCCAGAGAGTGTGTGTGAGTGTGTGTGTGTGTCTGTTTTGTTGATCCGCGGCCCTGCCTTGCCCAGGCCTGGCGCCGACCCGGTCCGGCGCGCCCCCGATGCCGAGGGCGACCGCGCGTCTCGCGCGCCGCGACCCGTGCTCAAGGACCCAGGGCGGGCCCCTTCTCCGGGGGGGCGGCGCGAGGGCGCGAAGAGGACCGCTCGCCTCGAGGAAGCTCAGGAGGAAAAGAAACACACAGACACAATTAATCTTCGATTTCCCAGAGAATATGGGAAAATATGGGAAGAGGGCGGGAAGACAAAAATGCAGAAAATATGGGAAAATATGGGGCATCTTTTTGTTTGTGTGTATTTATTTGTGTGGCTTGGGGCCCCTTCAGAAGCGCAGACATCGCATGGGTATCGAGGCACGTGGGCTAGTGACGGGTCACACTTCCGTGCAGAGTGGGCGCGGCCTGTCTCAAAATCCGGCCGCCGAGGACTGGAGCGGAGGGGGGGGGAGGGGTTAGGCTGGTTTTCGTGGAGACCTCGTGTGTCACTTACGGTTTTCCCCACCCGACGGGTTAGGGTTGTTAGGTTTCAAGAACAGGTCCCCCCGGCCAGTCCCACCCTGTATACCGCGGCCGCCAGACCCCAAGTTGCCCCGAGCGTCCCGAGTATCCTGGGTGTCCCGCCTCGCGCCTGGCCAACCCCACCCTTCATACCGCGGCCGCCAGCCCCCAAGTTGTCCCGAGTGTCCCGAGTATTCTGTGTGTCCCGTCTCGCGCTTGGCCAACCCCACCCTGCATACCGCGGCCGCCAGTCCCTAAGTTGTCCCGATGATCCCGCCTCGCGCCCCCGACGAACACGTCAGAATACAACATAACACACCAGAGCCGAGCATAACATCACACACCTTGACAGAGCATATCATTCCATGATGCAGCATCACAGAGCATATCATAACACGACAGCAGAGCATAGCGACACATGATAGCGTATCATACCATACTATACTTTACAGAGCCGAGCCGTCAACAAACATACCATCACATAACATAACATGGCAGAGATCGAACACACTATCAGAGAGCATAACCGAGCATATCACACATTGACATAACATATCATATCATGACGCACAATCACAGGGTATATCAGAACACGGCAACATAGCATAGGGGCACATAATAGCAGAGCAGATCATACTATAGTATACTGAGCCGATCCGTCAACAAACATAACATCTCAGAGCAGAACATTGCAGATCAGACGACGATATAACACATTATAGGAGAACATCACCGAGCATACCATAACACACCTTGACTTACCATATCATTTCAGGACACCGTACCCAAGAACATATCATCACACTGCAGCAGAGCATAGCGACGACAAGCCCGACAGAAGACACCACCACATCATAGCATGACACAACGCAACACGAGCATCACATAACATGACATAACATAACGTAACACTGTCATTGCAAAGTCGTGTATACCAGAACACCGTATAACATACCAGAACAGACCATGACAGACCAGAGGACGACATAGCCCGGCATACAATAACATAACCGAGCATAGCACAACACACCTTGACATAACATACCACATCATGACACAGCGTCACACACCATATCATAACGCGGCAGCAGGGCATCGCGACACATACTAGCACATCATACCATCACATACTATATAGAGTCGAGGCGTCAGCAAACATACCATCACATAACATTACAGAGCTGAAGGTGATAGAAGGGCACACAACATATTTGTAATACTAGTAAGCCGAACTGCTCATATTGATTCGATTTGTCAACATAATAACGTAACATAGCATACTATAACATATGCTGACATATCATATCGTGTCAAACATAGTGCCATAGATCTGATCACGCCATAGCATCTGAAAGCACATGGTGATAGAGATGAGCATTCCACAACACACTCAATCATAAGATAACCATACATGTGAAGATGAACATCGTAACAGACGGCGCATCAAACGCCACAGGCGTCACGAAGTCACGCCGCCTGGTCGAACACACAGCAGGACATTCTGAAGCACGACCTTCGAGAACGTGACTATATGAGACACTGTTGAACTTTTGGAATCCAGAAGCGGTAGTTGTGCAGTGGTGGAGAGGAGCGCCATGACAGGACAGGACAGCATATCATACTAACAGAGAAGGTCATATGGTATTATATTGGGCTCAGCTGTCAACCGCATCACGGAGCATTGCATACCATAACATAGTTGGATTGAACTTATCATGTCCTAACATGGTGCCGCAGAGCAGAGCTGATCATAACATAACATACCAGCGCATAGCGTCGCAGAAGCGAGCTGACAGAGCATACCCTGACCGAAAGGATAATGGAAGGGCAGGGTGACATCATAAGATCACGTACCGTACGTTTTTGTTGGCCAGCTTGGCCGTGGGAACCGCAAGTCACAGTACTGAACGATTCGATGATGCATCCAACGTGACAAGCGTCACGACGTTACGCCGGCCCGCCGATCTCGTAGCATCACAGAGCACAGTGTCACATATTGCATTGGGACAGAATCCACCACACATACACACACACGCACTCACAATATAGCACAGCAGCACGTTTGCAGTAGCCGCCACTACACGGCGTCGCCAAGGCGTCACGATGTCACGCTAGCCCGTCGAGAATATAGCAGGACATAATAGAAGATCACGTGGCAAAGAGTTACTACATGTAAAGTTGTGGAATCGACAGGCGTCGGGACGTCACGGTGGCCCGTCAAGATCAGAACATCACAGAACACAAACTCACATACTACATCGGGGCAGGATCCAACCAAACACGCTACAGTACAACAGCACGTATGCAGTAGCCACCACTCCACGGCGTCGCCCAGGCGTCTCGACGTCACGCTGGCCCGTCGAGGACACACCTGGACATAACAGAACATAGCTTGATACACCGTTACCACATCGAACATTATCGAACACTTTTGGATGCAGCAACGGCAGTAGTGGAGAGGAGTATCGCGACAGAGCAGGACATGGCAAAACACACTAAAGGATCATATCATGCTAGTCTATACGGACCTGGGCCGACAACAACATCACGGACCAGAGCATAGTATAACATAGTTTGACAGAGCACAGCATATCCTAACATGGTGCCGCAGAGCAGAGTGATTCGACGATTATCTAACGTGACAGGCGTCACGACGTCACGCAGGCCCGTCGAGATCAGAGCATCACGGAACGCAGTAACACATATTGCATTGCGGCAGATTCTGATCAAACGCGCTCTAGCACAACTTCACGTATACAGTGGCCACCACTCCACGGCCTCGCCCAGGCGTCACGACATGGGGCCAGAATCCAACGAAACACACTACAGCACAACATCACGTATACAGTAGCCCCCGCTGCTCGGTGTCGCCCTGTTGCCAGGCTCACCACATGGACAAACAGGCGCAGCAGTGACCGATTCGATGACGCGTCGAACGCGACAGGCGTCCCGAAGTCACGCCGCCTCCGCTCTCCGCTCTCCGCCTCCTCACCCATGCCCTTGCCTCCTCCTTCCCCTCCTTTTTTCCCCTCGTGAACAGGCCCCCTGGCCAATCCCACCCTGCATACCGCGGCCGCCAGACCCCCAGTTGTCCCGATGATCCCCGAAAGTCCCGAGAGCCCGCCTCGCGCCTTCGACGAACACGACAGAACACAACATGACATAACAGAGCATGGCGGAACAGAGCAGAGCATGACAGACCATGACAGAACAGAGCAGATCAATAGCATGACTAAGTAGAACACGACAGAACATCACAGGGCATACCAGAGCAGAACATGAGGTAACATAAACGACATACCACGACAGAGCAGAACGTAGCCGAGCATACCATAATACACCCTGACAGAACATATCATTTCATGACACGTCATCACATAACACACTGTATCACGACAGCAGAGCTGAGCGATTACGAACACCACATAACACAACATGACACTGAACAGCATGACAGAGTATAACACGAGCATGACAGACCATGGCAGATCAGAACACAGCAATGCCATGCCACATCACATAACATACCAGATGAGAACGCGACATCACAGACGACAGCAAAAGACAACATAGCAGAACATAACCGAGCAGACCATGACACACCTTGCATCACGTGCGCCCATCTGAGAACCATTTCCTCGCCGCCGACATCTCCGCGGCCATCGTCTTGAACTTGCGGCCCTCCGCTTCTCCCCACCGGAAGCCCCTGTGCAACGTCCCGCCGCTCCTTTTCGGATTCCGCGCTTGCGCGTTCTCGCGCGAGTGCTCCACGTCGAGCCGCGCCTTGCTGGTCTCGAGGCTCGGCTTAGCAGGCGCATGGTGCTTGAGCGACTTGGCAGGCGTGTGCACGTTCTTCTTACTCGTCGCGGGTATTTCAGGGCATATCATACCATAATATTTGGAATTATATGGTGGCACAAATGAGCACAACATAACATATGCAGTCAGCAAATAAGCATCGGTGAAGAGGAATATCCGAACAGACGACGCATCTAACGTCACAGGCGTCACGACGTCACGCCAGCCCGTCGAGAACAGAACATGACATAATACAGCCCACGAACCAAAAAAAACGTGACTACACGGAACACGGTTGAGCCGTTTTTGGAATCCAGAAGCGGCAGTTGTCGACGAGATAGGCGACCGCATGACGGCGGGAACAAGCGCTGGTTTCGGTGGGGATCGCTCGAAGCAGCGCAATTTGTTTGGGGCGTTTGGCGGCCAGTCGCGGCGAGTGGGGCGGCGGGGGGGTCGTTGGACCTTCGACGCGGGGCCCCGTTGACCGCGAAGCGGTTGCAGCTGTCTGCCCCTGCGTGCCGCGAGTCCGCCTGCAGCTCGACCAAGATGTGCCCTCGCAGAGCCGAGCGGAAGGGGAGGGTTCTCCAGGGATCAACCACGCACAGAGGGGGGGGTAAGGGGAGGGGGGAGGGCTTCTTAGAAGCACCCCCTGCTTCTTAGAAGGCGCGGGCCTCGTCTGCAGATGCAGGGCTGGCGCCTTCTAAGAGGCAGCCTCCTTCCAAGAAGCCCTCCCCCCTCCCTCCACCGCCATTGTGCGCCCCGCCAAAGGGCCGCGCGCGGCCGCGGGATCGGCGGGGCAGCCCCGCCGCGGTCGCGGCCAGGACGAGGCCCACGAGGGCAAGGACGAGATAGAGACCCACACCATGCCCCCGCCCTCTAAGAGGGCGGTCGAGCCCTCAGCGCCGCGCGCGCGGCATCTCCATGTCCGCGGGCCCACAGGGTGGTGCGAGGATCGAGGGCTGAGGATAGAGGATGCCCATCAATGGATGGAAGCAGGTGTTCTGGGAAGACTCTGGGCGCCTCCTTGCTTCAAGGATCGCGCGGTGATTCCCTTTCCCTTCGCCTTCGGGGGGCGGGGCGGAGATCCGATCTGCTTCCAACGCTTTCCTGCCTCATGCCTCTGCCCACTTCTTCCGACCGATAGGTACGCATTTCGTGTTTCGCCTGCGTGTGTTTTCGCACCGGTTGCTGCCCCCCCTCGGCTGCTCATCGTCGAATTCTTCGACGTCTGAGCGTCGCTTTTTCCTCTCGGCCGTCCCCCCCCCCACCGCTCTTTGCCCGCCTGCCAGTTCGCTAGTTGGTGCCCCTTCTAGCTTCTCGCTGGAGTGGGGTTCGCCGCCTCGCCGCTGACGGAAAAAGTGCTTCGCACCGTTGTTCGCCCCTGGGGGCCACCCAGAGGACCGTTGGGGACCACCCAGAGGACCTCGGGGGAATTGCAGAGACGTTCCTGGGGATCAAGAGATCGCTGCTGCCGTCTCTCCTCTTTCTCCATGTCCGAGGGGGACCGTCTTCGGGCACACAGGGGGCTGGGTGGCCTGCAGCGAGGGACTGGTCCCAGAAGTGATGTCCAGAGCTCCGAGGCACGTGCCGTCAAAAGAGCACGGCGTGGGATGCTTGATTCGTTGGACAGCTTGTTTTAAGTTCGTTGCTGGATCTTGAGTTGGTGCGGGGGACGTGGCCTCTTGCTTCGCTGGAAGTGCTACGCAGTAGACGTGTACGAGTATGAGCAGCAGCCATAGGAATACAGTTTTCCCTGTGGCTCTAAACCAATCCCTATCCTTTTTGCCCCCGATCCCTCTCACAAGTTGCGATCCCCACTTCGATCCCAAATTCTATCCTTATTCTTATCATGGTATTTCGGTCCCTATGCATATCGCTAGATCCCTACGTATATATGTATCCCTATTCCTATCCCGATCCCCACATCGTGGCCCCCCCACCGTGACCTCCATCGTGGGGCCTATCGTGACTGTGCGAAGCTGTGTAGAGTCTTCTGCCGCAATCGTGTAAGTCTGTTCGCACGCAGCACAGATATCTATTAGCATTCTCGACTTTGGAACGGCAACGAAGACCACGACCTTGATTTGTCGGTGTGGTGCGCCATCCCGACGACGACGACGGTGGTGACAGCGACGAAGGCGCGTGACTGCGGCGACGGCGTTCGCGTCCGACTGTCGACGCGGTTTGTAGAGGTTTGCAGAGGTACCGGACCCGCGGACGCCTGCCGCAGCCCCCAGAAGCCCGTTCAAACTTGACCAAGCACGTGCCGAAACCCCAGCCCGCGGGCCTCGGTATGGTGGTTTGAAGATCGGTCCACACAGTCAAAGTCCATAGTAGGGATGCGTTGCTTCGTCAAGGCTACCATTCCCTGCTTCTCCGGCCTATCCAGTGCCGATGCCGACGCCCCAGGAGGTCTCAGAGGAAAATGGGACCTCCAAGGGTCCTTGCATCTTGTCCTTGGGTCCACACTTTGGATTTTAACTGTAACCCCGCTGCCAATTCCCACCCCGAGCGCCTGGCCATCCCCTGGCGTTTGGACGCCCGAAATGGGCACGGAAATAATGGGTACAATGCCCAACAGCAAATGTTGTCCCGAACCAACAGCGGCCGCTGTTGGGCAGGCGGCCTCCTGTCTCAAGTGGACACAGGCCGCGGCGGCGCGGACAGCGAGCCCTGCTCAAAATGAACAGTAACTGCTGTTGGGCATCGTACCCATTCTTTCCGTGCCCATTTCGGGCGTCCAAATGGCAGGCAGGGACCTCCAAGGGTCCTTGCATCTTGTCCTTGGGTCCACACTTTGGATTTCAACTGTACCCCCGCTGCCAATTCCCACCCCGAGCGCCTGGCCATCCCCTGGAGCCCGTTTTTTTACTGCTCGGGGCATGACGGGCGTCATGGCCCCCGCGCCCCCCCCCCCCTATGACGTAACGCTGCCCCCCCCCCAGTGCGCTCCGGGCACTGCCGCCGTGCGCACGGGGATCCGCGTAGGTGCCCGCGCAGGAATCCGCGTAGGTGCCAGTGGCAGGCAGGGGCGGGCATGGCCGAAGGCTTGGCCTCGAGAGCCCGGGCTCTGTGCGGTCGGCGTGCCGCGCCGCGGGGCGGGGCCCACCGTGCTCCTCTGCCGCGACGCGCCCTCTGCCGCGCCTCGGCTCCCGGGCGTCAGCGTCCCGACCTCTGCGCGGGCCCGCGTCCCGCGACCCAGACCCCCTCGCGCGGTGAGAGCACCACGGCGGGAGGCTTTTCCCTGACTTTCGGCCTCGGGAGGCCCTATAACCGGCCCTCGGGACTGTCAAAAATAACGACTCGGGATGACGAAAACCGGTTCCGGGGAAGGGGTCGAGATGTCTGGGGGTCGACGTCATGAAACAAAAATCATGGCGTCGGGGGTCTGGGGAGGCTGAGCCTCTGAGCGACAAGGCATCCGCTCGCAGGGCTGGGCGCGAGTTGCCGGCGCCGCCGCCGCGACACGCCAAGCGCGCTTTCCTGACCGTAGTAGATACGCCCCCCTCTGCAGATTGCGCGATGTCGACGCGGCATCGACCCCGCCGCGGGCCTTCAAGGTTGAGCTCCGCCTGTGGTCCAGAGTCGGCCAGCATGGAACGACCGGTCAAGGATTCCCGAGACCCGACAGTGCGAAACCATGCAACATCGCAAACATTCATACGATCGGTGCCCTCAACCCTATCTTCCAGCGGCATTTTTAGAGCCCGATCGGCGTGTCAGTTCAGAACCAACATGATAAGAACACACATCGGTTACCACTGCATCGTCTGTGCTTGTGTGTTGCCAGGACGTCGAGATCATGAACAACGAAGGATCCGACATATAGTTGGGGAGACAAGCCACGTGCAGATCTTCCACGGAACTGAACTCGCGAACCGCTTGGTTATGACATGGAATTTTTGTATTGTGAAGTTCCAGAGTGTACTATGTTCACAAACGTACCCTTCGCGTCAACGAATGCGCTCTTTCAACAGTGTGATGACACCGACCGCCCTGTACGGTTGCGAATGTAAGACAGTGGATGAGGCGGCTTCGAACAGTTTCAAGGTGACCTGTGAGGAAAAATGCTTCGAGACATATTTCGCTCCGGGTGGGTTACCGTCGAATCTTGGTCGAACAGATCAAGCGATCAACAAGCCCAGTGGAAAAATATTTCGAAAAGTTCCACATCCAGAATTGGATGCAGCTCCAAGTTACGAAGAAATTGCAGTTTGCTGCGCGCATCGGACTCGATGGCGCGAACAAGTGAAGCAAAATATTTCTTGCCTGGAAGCCTCGGTTCCGGACCGAGTCCAGGAGATCAATAGGCAGGCCTTCTCCGAGGCGGGGCGATTCTCTCTGCAAGTAGTGCATGTCAGAGTGAGGGGGCCGAACGGTCATTCACTGTCCCTGGGCGCGTGGCTGAAGTGAGGTTCTGCGGTGCGGATAGTTGTCGTTGTTGTGATTGCTGTTGCTGTTGTTGTTGCTGTTGCTGCTGTTAGTGTTGAACTTATGATCGAAGAAGAATATCTATTGTTGAGCCCCCCTCCGGTGACCATTGCATTGTTTCCAATTGAAGTGCTTCCCCCGGGACTCGCACCCTGTTTTTTTATAAGGGGAAGTCATTAAGCTCGAATTGGGTTGATGGCCCCCGGTTTACAACAACAACAACGGTTCTCGCTTTATACGTCCTCACAATTGATTCCCAGATCGCACTCTCGCGCGGGACTTCCGCAACATTTGTATACGAATCGCGCTCTCGCGTGGGAATTCCTCGCAGTTTCTTCAGACGATGCGCCCTCGGAGCTCAGGAAGTCTTCTCTCGCTTCGGCTTTTCTAACGATTTACTTGGGGATCGCGCTATCGCTCGAGACTTCCTCGCGATTCATGCAGGACCCACGCTTCAGCAACCCGCCTGCTCGACCTGGTCGCCTGGGCCCGCCTTCCCGACCTGCCCGCTATGGGTCTGCCCACCCGATCTGCCCGTCGGGTTCTACCACTTGTTTTTTGCTCCGTGCCCCCCTCCTGCTAATTTCTCTCGTGCTCGTGCTCCATTCTTCTCCTTCCCCCTTCTATCCGTCTTCTCTTCCCTTGTTCTGGGGGCTGCACGAGGTGCACGTGGCAGGTAAGGAAGGTGTACCCCCAAGGGGGGTACGATCGAAGACGACGGGGGCGGTCACCGAGGGCTTGGGATAGACGTATTGATTGGCACGTGAGCAGATAGGAGCAAGCAGTCTTGAGAATATTGTTGCTGTTACAGTCAACCATGATGGCAAGGATGGGGCAACTTTCCAGGTTTACCCGTGCGTCCTTGCCCCTTCGGTATTCGGCATCCTTCGGTATTCTGCTGCGCTCCGCACGGAAAAACGTCAACATGGTGTTCCGAGGCCCTTGCATCCTTCCCGCGCGTCCTCACTGTCCTGTTCGAGTGTAATGTTGTTGTGTGTTATTTATTGTTTGTTGTTGGCTGTTTGTTGTTGTTTGTTGTCGTCGTCCCCCCCGCGACTCGCCCCACGACCCGCCCCGCGACCCACCCGTGACCCACACGGAACCCACCCTCGACCCACCTGGCGACCCATTCGCTACCCACCCGCGACCCACCCGCGACCCACCCAGCGACCCACCAGCGACCCACCCGCGACACACCCCGCGTCCCACCCGCGACCCACGCGCGACCCGCCCGCGACCCGGCCCGCGACCCTCTTGAGACCCACCCCGCGACCTAACAACATTGCTTTAACGAAAAAATCTGCGCTTTCGGCGGGCCGCCCCCTCACTCTTAGTCGCAACTGCAAGGTGCTTCGTACAACGAGCCCGCCGCAGGCGCTGTTTCTTTTTTTGTTAAAGCAATGTTTGTGGGTCGCGGGCCGGGTCGCGGGTCAGGTCGCGGGTGGGTCGCGCGTGGGTCGCGGGTGGGTCGCGGGTGGGTCGCGGGTGGGTCGCGAGGTGGGTCGCGGGTGGTACGCGGGTGGGTCGCGGGTGGGTCGCGGGCCGGGTCGCAGGTGGGTCGCAATTGGGTCGCCGGCGGGTCGCGGGCTGGGTCGCGGTTGCGTCGCGGGTGGGTCGCGGAGTGGTTCGTGGGTTGGTCGCGGGTGGGTCGCGGGGCGGGTCGCGGGGGGGACGACGACAACAGACAACAACCACAGCAACCACAGCAACAGCAACAGCAACAACGACAGCAACCACATTCACATAAACATCAACAACACAGCAACACCAGCAACAATTATGATATCAACAACACCACCAACAATAATAACAACAACAACATCAACAACAACAGCAGCAGCAACAACAAACATAATCTCACTTCAGCCACGCGCCCAGGGACTGTGAATGAACGTGCGGCCCCCTCACTCTGATAATTTCTAAATTTGGCGCCTGCGGCGGGCTTCTTCAGAGCCTAGCAGACTGCCGACGTCCCCGCAGGCCCCTCACTCTCATCCGCAACTGCGGGGTGCTACGTTTTTTGTTACATTTCAGCCGATTTCACTGCTCATGACTTTCGCTTCGAAGCATGGCCTCGTCTGCCCCCGAGGGAGCCGCCCCAGCCTCCGGAGCTGGCACGCAGACCGGGCCGCACCGCACCGATAGATGTGTCAGGGCCCCGGGCCCGAAACAAGGCAAATTCCCCCGGTGCGACTCGGGGGCGGCAAAGAGGGGGGTGATGCCTAGGGGGGGGTGGATGTCATGGCGGGGGCCATGATGCTTCCCCGGATTTCATGGCGCCGCTTCTTATCTCATTACGTGCCTGGTCCCCCCGCTGGGCCGCGCACATGCCGCCGGTCATGATTTGCACCCCCCCTCTTGGACCCCCCCCCTCTTGGCCGCTCCCGAGTGACAGATCTCGGGGTTGAAGGATCCACGCGGTGTCCGAAGCCGACGTTGGGGTTGTCACTTCGCATCACCAAGACAACGACGACGACGGCGGCGACGTCGACGACGACGAGCACGACCACGACGACGACGACGACCACGACCACGACGACGACGACGACGACGATCACGGACGACGACGACGACGATCACGGACGACGACGACGACGACTACGACGACGCTTGCCGTAATTTCGGACATGGCGTCGTTCGAGCCTCGGCACTCGAGCGTTTCCTCCGGGCGGCGGCAGCGGCCCACTAGGCGCCGGCGGGCGCCCCTCTGCCACCCCGCGGCGCCGCCGCGGGGGCGGTCCGCGCGCCCGCGAGGTCCCCAGCGACCTGCCGGTGTGGTGCGTCATCCCGAACGCGGAGGCCGCCCGCCGCCCGCCCCTCGCGGAGGCAGGGACGACGGAGACGACGACGACGATGACGACCAAGACGAAGAAGGAGGAGGAGACGACGCGGACGACGACGCCGCCGACGACGACAGCGACCGCGTCACGACCACGACCACGGAGGGGACCACGAAGGCGGCCGTGGAGGCGACGGCGAAGGCGACGAAGGCGCGGCAGCGGCCGCGGCAGCACCACGACCGCGACGACCACGGGGGCGGCGACGAAGGCGACGCCGACCTCGACTCCGACGACCGCGACCGCGACCGCGACAGCGACCACGACGTCGGTGTCGGCTCGTGGGCGCCCAGGCGCTTCCCTGGGTGCGAGGTGCAGCGGCCGGCACGGCGCAGCCTGTGAGGCGCCATGCCAGCGGGCGCCGGCCGTGGGCGCGGGGGTGCTCCGCCTCGACGGCCTGGGGCTCCAAGAACTTCTCCTGGCTTCGCTCGGGCCCCAATACCCCAAAAGTACCCCAGAGAGGTCCAACAATATTCAAGAATAGTCCCCAGACTATGTTTGGATTCTGTTTTTTTAAATTTGGAGGTGACCCCCTCGAGCCAGGAAGAAATCATGGCGGAAGGTTTCTCTCAGTTTTCGGCCTCCGGGCGCCCTCGCCTGGCCTCGGGAGCGTCAAGAAACGACTCAGGATGCAGAGCCGGTCCTGGGGAAAGGGTCGGGACCTCTGAGGGTCGACGTAATGCACAACTCATTCCTTCGGGGACGTGTGCCCTGTCTCCTCGGCGAGGGCCATCGAGGAGCATCCTTGGTCATCGAGGCCAAGGAGGCGCGCACGGGACCGACAGAGATGCACGGGGAGTGGACGTCCGAGCGACGGCAGCCTTCCGGAAGAAGCGGGACGGATGGCGGGGGAGTCGGGTCCAGGATCGGGACGAATCTCGCAGGCCTAGATTTTTTTTTTTTTTCTGTTTCCCGCCATTGGCTCAAACTGTTTTAATTCTGTGCTGTAACCCTGTCCGTCTCTATCGACCTGACAGCTGGGACTTCACCTTTCTGAAGCCTGCTCAAAGCTCGCCTACCGTGCGCGGTGGGTCTGCCCTGGCAGGGATGCAACAGGTTCCGTGCGCCTTTCTGAGCATAGAACCCGCAGCGAAGACAAATCAGAGTGCCAAATCTCTGATGGACCCCGATTGCGTGTGAAACATGCAGTTCTCTCCCATTAAAAACTTGGACTCCCGCTGGTGAAAGCATTACGCCTCTCATGAGGCCACGCACGCAAGGAGTGTCGAGGAATCTGTTCAACTCTCTCCTCGGCGCCGATCCTCCACACTCCTTGCAACGAACTCTGGAGCCTGCAATGCAAACGCCGTGGTGCTCTGTGATCTGTACACTTTGTGCCTCTCTCGCTCTTCGGTCAGCTAGCGCTCTATCGCTCGGTTGTTGTCGTGGCACTGTCTCGATTACCTGACCTAGAACTTTGGCAAGATGCTTTCTGACTGCGAAACCTACCGCCGTCGACATTTCCACCCTGCACCTATCAGCGAAAGAGACTCGAAACTCCTCGGCTAGTCTGCTTGCCGCCGCATCTGCGATAGAATTCACAAGGAAGCTGGCTGGGCTCACGCCCTGCTCGAGCGCCTCGTCCGCGCTGAGGTGACTCTCCACCTTCAGCACTCTGAGCCCCTTGTCGGGGTGGTTGGCTATCGTCTCTCCAAGCCGACGCCACACGTCCACATGCGTGTCTGGGCTCTTGCCCTCTCGCAGCTTCTCGACGCCTCTCATCACATAATCTGAGTCTGTGATATACACAGCGTGCGCTAATGGCAAAATGGCCGCTGCGAACTCCAATAAAGCCGTGGCTTCACCACGGTTGACTGTTTGAAACATTCCTGGCAGATTCCCTCCTTGCAAGTGCCCCAGACCCAACTCACCCGCGTCGTAGCCCCCATCCTCTCGAAAACCAGTGAGCGTCGCAAACGCCCATGCTACTCTGCGCAGTCTAGGGTCTCGGTCTTTGCCACCGCTCGCGTCACCTCCTCCAAAGATGACCCCTGGCGTTCCGAAAGACTGGTGGCTCGACCTGCCGAAAACGAAGCTGATGGCCTCCTCTGTTGGCTCTGGGACGCTAGTCCACGTGGAGGGCACTAACCCTCGGATCCAAAGGCTAGGCAGGCTGTCCGCCTCGCTCCTTGCCTTGGCTATTAGACTCCGCGATATATCTTGAAACTCCTCATTCGCTGGGCACTCCCAGCATCTGTGCTTGTCAGTCTCGGGTGCCTGGTTGCATCTGGGACAGAGCGCGTCCGCCTCTAGTCCATACTCAAAAAGTCGCTGCCTACACCAAGTCGCACCTGTCATCACACACTGTAGCAAACCTTGCCACTTGAAATCCTTGCGCTTTGCTGCCAGGCGGCATTGCTTCCTCGGGCCTGACATATCTGGCACCTGCTGCAGGCCTTCTCCCATCCAGGAGTTCTTTGCAGCGCCTGCCCAAAGCTTCCTACTTACACTGTCTGCTATACTGGCAAAGAGGACGTGCGATTTGTCCAGAGGCCCCTTCCCTATCAGCTCTACAGGCGCTTCGAATAACTCATCTATATCGCTGTGCCAGCGCCAAGGGCCTTCAGGATTCCAGCCTAGATCGAGCAAAGTGCAAATCGTTGCGGCCATGGGTGAGCAAACCCGCCTCCAGCGATTCCTCCTGGCCCTGCCGCTCAAATTGGCTAGCACTCTGCTCCAGCCTCTCTGAACCCGCTCTGGGTTGATCCTCCACCGAGGGAAGAGGATCCCGATCTCGGTGATGGTGGTACTATTCTGGCTCCCAAGGTGACCGAACTATCACCACCAACACCGAAATCGAGGATCCTCTTCCCCGTGTGGAGGCAGCCCCCTGTGCTGGTGTTGGTGCCAATTTCCAGGCCTCCAGAAATCGCTCCAAAGCGTTCCAGGACGGCAGCCTTCCGGAAGAAGCGGGACGGATGGCGGGGGAGTCGGGTCGAGGAGGAGGAGGACGAGGAGGAGGAGGAGGAGGACGAGGAGGAGGAGGACGAGGAGGAGGAGGAGGAGGACGAGGAGGAGGAGGACGAGGAGGAGGAGGACGAGGAGCGGATCGGGACGAATCGCTCCGAAGCGTCCCAGGGCGGTCTCGGAGCGTCTTCCGGAGTGCATTGTTGGGACGAGATCGCGGCGCCCGGGGGGCGCCTGATGATGATGCACGCCTCGGAGTCTCGCCGGACCTCAGATCCGAGTCCTCCTCCTCCTCCTCCTCCTCCTCCCTCCTCCTCCTTCCTCCTCCCTCACTCCACTAATTTTGGGCCCCAGGGCCCACTGAGGCCCCAGGGGCCCCAGATTAGGGAAGTGATGTTCTTTCCCACGTAAGGACCCCGAGATTCATCGCTTCACTGAACCGAGCCCAGGACGAAAGTCAGGGGCCGAATTGCTGCTGTGATGCAACATCGGTCTCGTATCAGAGGTGCCTCGTGTGCCTCGATCTGGCTCTGCCCCGATGCGGCTTTCGGCTTCGCTGAGGATTTCGCACGGGGGGTTCCTGCGCCCTCTTGGATGGCCTTCCCGCCCGGCCGTTGCCACCGAGAGGGGTCGGCCCGCGCATGTGTTGTGAGGACTGGGCGGGTGCGGGCCGCCGGCTTGCCGGTGGGCGGTCGGGCCTCCCAGGCTATGGTGGGGCCCCGTGTCACGTCTCGCCCGCATCGCGTACCAGCGCCGCGCGATTTCGTCTTGGATGGCTCCATGGATCGTTGCAAAGGGATGGGTGGCGGCTCCTGTTCGAAACGGGCCTCTCGCTCGAGACGTGGGCCGCCAGAAGCTCTGCATCGTGCAGCGGTGCATTTGGAGCTCTGTGTTGCGGCAGGGGCCGAAGGATCGGCCTGCCCCGGGTGCGTCACGCGGCCACACGCAGGGGGGGGTAGGGGGAGGGGGGAAGGCTTCTCAGAGGCGCCCTTGCCTCCCAGAAGGCGTGGGCCTTGTCTGTACTCCAGATTTCGTAATAAAGGGAGGGGGGTCTCATTTCGGGGGGGGGGTCTCTTCCAGGCTATCTTGGAGGGCCTGGGGGTCTGGGGACGATGTTTTGGAGGGTTCTCCCACGGGGGAGGTCTGAAATGGCTTTTCTTGGAGGGTCCAGACCCCCTCCCTTTTATTACGAAATCTGGAGTAGATGTAAGGCCCGCGCCTTCCAAGAAGCAGCCTCCTTGTATCACCAGAGACAAAGTGCCACTACCACCAGCTATAGGGGGTGGCTGTCCCACCCTCTCGAGCTGGTGGTACCTCGTCCCAGGCATGCCTCCAGAGAGTGCCCGGAAGGAGGTGCCACCAGCTGGAGGGGAGGGAGCGGCCACCCCCTTAGCCGGTGGTAGTGGTATTTTTGCTTCTCCTGATTCTAAGAATCCAAGCCTCCTAGATGGGGTCCGAGTAGATGAGGTCGGAGGATCCCGCCGCGTCGCCGGTGCATCGGCGATGCGGCTCGATGTGGGGACCGTGTTTCCTCACGCCGACGTCGCCAATGCATCGCCGACGTCGCCGATGCATCGCCGATGCGTCGCCGATACATCGGCGATGCATTGGCGATGCGGCGCGATCCTTCGACCCCATCTACTCGGACCCCATTTAGGAGGCCCCTAAAGAAGCCCCCCTCCCCCCTCCCCCCTCCCCCCCCCCCCCCCCCCCCCCCTCCCCCTCCCCCCTGCGCCTCCACCGAGGGGGGACGATCCCGGTCTTGGTGATGGTGGGCATGTCTTCCCCCGCGGCCGAGATCTTGCCACCAGCACCGAAACCTATGATCATCCTTCCCCGGTGAGCGCACCCCCCCGTCTTGGTGTTGGTGCCCATTTCGAAGCCTCCAATTCTGGAAAGGGAGGGCGCCGTGCAGGATCGTCGATCGGAGAAGAGAAACGCCCTAAACATTCACTTTTGGCGCTCCGCGCGGAATTCTTGGATCCGCGCTGGGCCCCCCCAGGCGGCGTCTCCGGCGCCGCCCTTGGCGCGCTCCGCGCGCCGGGGAAGGGGGGGGCAGCGCGGATACAAGAAATCCGCGCGGAGCGCCAAAAGTTTATGACGAGACGACGGCGACGACGATGTGTCGACGAAGACGACGACGACCACAACGACAACGGAGCATTCATCAGCCAGCCGTGGCTCGAGCCGCCGAACAGAGCTGACGGTGATCCACCGCAGAGGCCACCCCGCACCCGCGCCAGCACGCCCGCCACTTCCGCCATGGGAGACGACGAGGACCAGCCGCGGGGGGGGGGGGGGACCTTGAAGGCCCAGGACCAGGGGCAACCATGGGGGGGGATAAGCACATTGGGGGACGCATCGACCCCGAATCGCCCCCTGATCGCCGACAGGGGCCCAGTGGCCCCAACCCGCACAGGAGGGTGCGGATCAACTGTCGGGGCCCTGTCGCCGACGCGTTGGCGATGCATCTCCGATTCCAGGTTGATGTGTCCCCTGCCGGCCCTCCCCCCCTGTCGTTGCCCTTCACGGGAGGAGGGGAAGGGGAGAGTGGCATCGAGGATCGAGGATCGCATGGGCAGCGCGCGGGGCGGGTCGGCTCGGGCGGCGACGCAGGAGGGAGGAGGAGGAGGAGGAGGAGGAGGAGGAGGAGGAGGAGGAGGAGGAGGAGGAGGACGAGGACCCCTCGGGGAGCTCGAGCGCGGACCTGACCCGCTCCTCGGGGGCCCTCACTGCGCATCCACCGAGCACTGGCCCGCTCCTCGGGGTGCTCCGGCAGGGATCTGGCCCGCTCATCGGGGCTCCCCAAGCCGCTCGCTGCCACGCTGCCGATACAATGGTCGATCTGGAGGTCGGGATGCCCGTGGGCCCGCCAGGTGCCGCGAACCCTCGTTCGGGGGCTGCCGCAGGCGCGAGGCGTGGGGAACGCGCCGCTACTGGAGGGGTAGCGCGGGCGGGGTCAGGCCACCACGAGGGGCGGCGTGTCGGCCAGGGGGGCGTTTGGGAGCAGCTCTCTCTGAGCACCCTATAGGCCCCCCGCCCGAGGCAGGCACAGCCACACGACCGCCTCATGGATGCCTCGGGCGTTAGATCGCAAAGTCCTGGTTCGTCACGGCTACCAGGCTCGGTGTTGCCAGTGAGCGAGCCCAAAGCTGCGGCGGTTCGCCAGCGTCAACAACACATGAAGGCTTGGCCTATGATGGCTCGGCCGCAGGTGCTGAAGCTTCTGGGTTTGCTTGGCCAGGTTGGTGATGCAAGATCAGGCCCAGACGACATGTTGGAGGCCAAGATCACGTCTGCTTCTGTCAGGTCTACTTCTCTCAGGCGGCGCTGCGTTGCTTGAAGCCGATGCCCTCGTCAGCGAGTTTGCAGATAAGGTTGGCAGGCGTGAAAGGTCTCGTTCGTGGCAAGCGTGGCAGGCCTGGGCTAATTATTATGTGCTCAAGGGGGGCCGCATGGCCCATCGTTTCTTCAAGGAGTATGCGGCGCTCGAGGGGACCAGGTGGTCAGCATGGTGAAGCTCTGCAGGGAAATGCTGCGGTGGAAGCGCTGTGTCGTGAGTGGCAAGGCTCCGCTATCAGCTGATGTCCTTGGTGGGGCCGAGAAGTCGGTATTGCCGAGGCCGTCTTTGGTTAGGCTCAGGCGTGTGTTATCGCGTTGCAATCGCTCCACCGGGTTGGGCACTGACTGCGTGAACCCACGCTCGTGGCTCCTTTTGTGCGACGGTTTTTTGGAACCACTTCTGGATCGGCTCGAGCTGTGGGAGAGTTCCCCTTCTTGGTCAGAGCTGTGTCCTACGCTGATTATCTTCACTGGTAAGGAAGGAGGTGGATTACGGCCGATAGCCCTGATTGCCAGCTTGCTTCGTGTTTGGAGCCGCCTTCGGCAAGACGTTGCTCAGGAGTGGGAGCGAGAGCGCAGGCTAGCAGCGTTTTGGGGCGTCCGTTGCAAGGTGTGCGGCAGAGCTGGATGGGGGCACAATGTGTGGGGATACGATGGCTCGTGTATCGGCACGGAGTCTGGATCCTTGTTCACGGACTTCAAGAAGGCGTATGAGTATGTCTCTCACTCTGCACTTAGGGACGAGGCCAAAGCTACGACGCTCACCTGGAAGTTTTTGCGTTTTTGTACACAGGGGCCAGGGCGATCACTTTCCAGGACTGCTGCAGCGCAGTATTCGACGTCCCTGATGGCACGGTCCCGGCTGGCTGTAGCTTGGCGACTGCTACGATTAAGGTATTGCTGTATCGCTCGTTTGTGGGCATTCACTTGGGCCGCCCGTCCGTGAACCTCCGCGACGTGGTGGGCGACGTGTCCGCCCAATGCGTAGGCGCGGTGCAGCGCGTCGGGGACCGGCTGGGCGCCGTCGGTAGGAAGCTCGCATCGGGCTTCGCTCACCTGCACCTGCTCCGTGAGCCTGCGATTTGTTTGGTCCTGGCACCATCCAAGGCCGTTGCTGATAGTCTGTCCGCCGAGTGGAGGGTCCTGGGCTTCCGTCGCAAGGGTGAGGGCCGCAAACTGGGGACAGACGCGGTGACGGTTGGACGTCGTAGTTTGGGCAGCGTGGGCGTTTCCGTCGGGCTCTCCGTTTGCGCAAGCTGCGCGAAGCAGGGGCTAGGACTTGCAGCATCCATCGACCGCTCGGGGCCTCAGGCTGGAAGTCCGCGGGGGGCGGCCGCGGCGGGGTTGACTGGGCGAAACCTCCACGGGCTGAAGCCCCAAGCGGTGCGTGGCCTTTTTAAGAAGAAGCAGACCTCGTCGGTCGGCCTTCGATTACTATCGCGTGCGTTAGGTGAGCAGATCGACCCAGCTAAGTTTTATTACGGTAACGTAATTTTCATGTGAGCCAGGGCTGTGTGGGAAGGCCTTGTGATCCCACAGAGGTGTTGTGATGCGGCTCGGGCGCGTTTGTTGGCCGCGAAATCTCCGTGGAGAGTGGCCTGCTCGCCTGCCCGCGTCTTGCTTCTCTCTTTCTCTGAGTTTGGGATGGATGGGGGACCCAGCGCGGTTCTTTGTCATTGAGGGAGGAGAGAGGCTCGGCCTTCTGCGCTTCGCACCCGCCCAGGTTCGGACGTTGGCCGAGAGGGCTGCGCTGGCCCGATCGGGTATCGTAGCTTTAGCCTGTCATAGTCGAGCTGGGGCGTGGCTCGGACCGATCTTCTGGGAGCCCCTTCGCCAGGCCACGGAGGGTAAGTGGAGTGGTGCCTGGACTGATCGCCGCCAGAGCGCTGCGCGATCGCATGTCTCCCTGGCCAGCTGCGCGCAGCAGAAGCAATGCAATTTCGGCAAGGCTGAGTCTGGTGTGTGCTAAGCGTGCGCAGCCCCCCCCCCGGGGCTCTCTTCCACCGTCGGGTGCGTTGTCCTGCGTGGGATGTTAGCCGCCGTGATATTTGCTTGCGACCCTCGAGCCCTGGCTGCGCTCCGTCGGGTTGAGGGCTGGGGCCAGGGGGCGGAGCTAGCTGCTTGCTGCATTTTTCTGAGTCCGATGGGTGGGTCTCCCGCCTGCCCCGTTGCATCCCTTTGCCAGGGAGTTCCAGGTCCATTGCGTGATCCGGCCTGCCTTGGGATTTATGGGTGTGTTTGTAGTTTTTTTTTGGGGGGGGGGGGGTCGTTTCATAATTTTCGGATGGTCGGTGAGTTTTCCTAAGTGTGAATTTAGTCGCCGAGCTGGCTGTTCCCTGGCGATGACCGACGAGCGGGTAGGTTCCCCTCGTGTGCGCACGGCGCGGCGCCCGCTGAGTTGGCGCCGCGCCAGCAAGCGAGGGATGGAGAGGATGCGGCCATCTGCTGCGCTTGCGCTGCTGTTCAGGAGCCTGTATGATTCTACATAGATTGCCGTGGCACGGTCAATCGTTGCCTGTCGCCGCACTTCGCTTTTGATTCCTCGAATCCTCGACCCCACCTATGGGCGATCATTTTTTTCAGGGGTTTGACTCTGGGTTTGTCGCCCATGAGGCGAAGGGTAACGCGACCCAGATGGATGCGGATGCGGGGGAGACTACTCGGTGGGAGCGGGGTGGGAACAGGCATGCTGACACGTGTGCCCGTGAGGGCGCTTTGTGTCACCCAGACACGTCTAGAGCCTTCTCTGACATTAAGTGTTTAGCGCGGGTGGCCAGAGCGTGCGCGGCGTCGGCGGGGTCTCAGGAGGTCGCCATGGCGTCAGGGGCCCTCCGCGACGCTGCTGACCTTCCTGAACCCGACCTCGGGCGCGGCCCTCGCGCCCCATGCTGCCAGCTGCTCCTTCGTCGGGGTCCGGGGGCCGCTCTCAGTTCCAGGGTCTTGCTCGCGAGGCCCGCGGTGATCAGGATCCCGAGTTTGACCTCCTGCTGCAGCTTTTGGGACATCAGTTGGGGGCGGCCCATGTTTCTGCTCGTTATGGGGCCTCGATTCGGTCAGGCCCTAGACGCGTGGTGCGCATTGCCTGTGGAGGCTATGCATGGGCTGCTGCCCAGTCGTTGGCCAAACCCAGGACACTCGTCGTCAGCTGTCTCGGGCGTGGGGGGGGCGTTTTTCATTCCTGGGGGGCTCCGTATCGGGGCTGGCCTTTGGGGCCCACGGCCGCCGATTTTCTTGCGTTCGTGGCTCCCCGTGGCCGTCGTGGAGCGATGGCTCGTGGTTTCCGTTTGCCCGTCCAGCCAGTTTTGGGGCCCAGGTGGTCGCGAGCCGAACTTCCCACGAGGTTTGGTGTCACTAGCGAGCAGCTCGAAGTGTGGAAGCGCGTGGAGCACGAACCTCTGTCTGATGACGAGGGGTAAGCTCATCGCTCCAGGGAGCTGCTCTTTCTAAATTCAGGCAACATCGTCGCGCGCCAAAGGCGATTCTATAGATAGATCGAGGAGGAGGAGGAGGAGGAGGAGGAGGAGAAGGAGGAGGAGGAGGAGGAGGACCAGTGGAATAAACCCTCCCTCCAAGTTCCCTCCTTCGTAGGCCCTTACAGCGGTTCTATTTCCACTGCGGGCAGTGCCGCGTTGGAAGACAGCCGTTTGAAGACCCTAGAGCATTCCAAAACGATGGTTTCGGAATCCTTCGCCACGGATGAACCTGATCATTGCGTCTTGGCGATCATGCATCGTGCCAGAACACCATTCTTTATATTTCAACTCAGCGAATCAACGTATTTGATGCGCCCTCATAATCCTGACTCCTTCCAAACACAATGTGTGGTACGCTGATCATGGGAATCCGCGAAACGATTGCACATGTTGAAAAACGAACGAACCGCATTTTGCAAATGAACCGCCCTCAATTGGTGTAGCTCTTGCAAATTTTGACACCGAATGTTCGCGGCGCTAACTCGAGAGCCACATGTTGAAAACCACCCACCTTCAATCCGTGCAGCTTTGGCAAAGTTTGAAGACGAAAGTGCGCGGCGCTAAGGCGAGAGCCACATGTTGAAAGTCACCCGCCCTGAATCCGTGTAACTTTTGCAACGTTTGAAACTGAATGAGCGCGGCGCTGAGGCGAGAGCCACATGTTGAAAACCACCCGACTTCAATCCTTGAAACTTTTGCAAATTTGGACAGCGAATGTGCGCGGCGCCAAGGTAAGAGCCACATGTTGAAAACCACCCGCCGTCAATGTGTGAAATTGCTGTCATCCTCAAAGCTTCAGGGTTCTAAATGGTAAGGACGTCTCAGGCGAAATGCCCGGCCCGCCCTAAAAACTCGCCTCGGGGTGCGACAGGGCGAAGTTATTGAATCGTTTCGCTCACTCCGCCGACCCATCGGGAATTACGTTTTCTTGCTTATGGGGGTTCTCTCGGGATGCTTCTTGGTGGCCGCTGGGGGGGTCTTGAACGCGTCGCGGGCCGTCTGGAAGCGTTTTGCCTCCGGGGACTCCTTCGGGGGGCTTCTTGGTGGCCTCTTGGGGACTCTTAAACGCGTCGGGTCGTTGGCACTTGTTTGCGTACTCGGGGGGGCATTTGAGGGGCCTCCTGGGGCCGCTTGGGGGCCTCTTGGGGGCCTCCTGAGGGCCTGTTGGGGGCCTCTTGGGGCCTCTTTGGGGCCTCTTGGGGACTCCTGGGCGCTTCTTGGGGCCGAGGGCTTGAAATGTTGTTTCGTGTTCCCCCCCTGGGATCTCTCTTGGGGCGTTCTTGGGGCCTTTTTTGGACCGTCTTGGAGGCCTCTTGGGCCGTCTTGGAGCCCTCTTGGGCCGTCTTGGGGCCCTCTTGGGGGCCTCTTGGGCCCTCTTGGAGTGGTCTTGGGGGCATCTTGGACCGTCTTGGGGTGTCGGGAAGCCAAAAAGGCGAAAACACCAAGATCTCATCAAAACCTAAGTAAAAACAATACATGTTGCCTCTTGGGGCCCTCTTGAGAGTGCTCTTAGAGGCCTCTTGGGCCGTCTGTGGGCCATCTTGGGCGTCTTGGAGCGATCTTGTGGCATCTCGGAGCTCTCTTGGATTATTTTGAGGGGCTCTTGGCGGCCTCTTGGCCTTTCTTGGGGCTCTCTGGAAGGCCTCGAAGGCGGCGCCCAGGAGGAAACCCATCTCTGACCCTCGCCCGGGACCTGCCCCGGGTATTTTTCGTCCGGGGACCCCCAGGGGCCACCCCGCGCGCGCGAAGTAGAATTATTGTAAAGCAGTTACCGGAGATCTTAGCACGCCTCTGGCCCGTCGGCGAACTTCTAAGGAAAACGAATGGAGGAGGAGGAGGAGGAG
>CAUYUJ010013925.1:287944-328767 GCA_963575745.1 Prorocentrum cordatum | reverse complement strand
CCTCCTGCCCCTCCTCCTCCTCCTCCTCCTCCTCCTCCTCCACCTCCTCCTCCTCCTCCTCCTCCTCCTCCTCCTCCTCCTCCTCCTCCTCCTCCTCCAGCAGGCGGCTGAGCGATGGGCGGAGGGCGATGAGCAGGCCCTGGGAGGCCCGAGAGCCCGCCCCCGCCAGAGGTGCCGAGGCAGGGCCCGCGGGAGCTCCTGCTGTGCCAGTTCACGAGATGCAAAGACGGGCACGTCCGTCTACAGGAGGAGTACCCAAACATGGTCCAATAAAGAGTTCGTTTGGGGACGCTGTTTCGACTATCTGTGGCAATGCTCCGGGACTCTTTGACTATTTTTGGGCCGTCGTCCGAAGTCCGCCTGTTTGGGGACGTGCCCGACCTGAGAGTACAGTGCCGTTTTTAATACATGCTCCGCGTGCGGATCATGTATAAAAATGCAGGGATTTAGTGCTAGAACCAACGATGAGTTCAGGCATGAATTCATTCATAAATTCATCATTTATCACACATCCTATATTTTCAAATCCCATGTTTTAAAAACTGCCCTGTACCTGGCATCGCTCGGACGTGTGCATGTTGTTCTCGGCGAGGGCCCTCGAGGAGAAACATGCACGGGGAGTGGACGTCCGGGCGATGGCAAACGTATCGGGACGGGCCGGATCATAGGCACCAGGCTGTCCGCCTTCGGCTTCCGTTGCCCCAGTGCGGAGCCTTGCCGCGGCGCGCACGAAAAGGGGGGCAGCGCGGGAGTTGGGGTGAGGCTTCCAGGGGTCAGACGAAGAAGAGAGACTATCGCGACCCGCACCTCGTCACCACGGCTGGACTCGCCTCGAAGTCTTGGCCAGCACGCTCCCCGAGAGAGGTCCACGGTTCCGCCGGTACCGGTTCCTTTCGGCCACGCGCACGAGCGACCCTTCGCCGTTGTGACCTCCTCTTGCGGGCCCACAGGCCCCCCCCCCCGCAGTGGCTTGCGCCGCGCGTGGCTCTGCCGCCCCCCCTTCGAAGAAGAAAACACGGTATGAAAGCATAAACTTTTGGCGCT
The DNA here is from genome assembly GCA_963575745.1 of Prorocentrum cordatum. Classification (NCBI taxonomy): domain Eukaryota; class Dinophyceae; order Prorocentrales; family Prorocentraceae; genus Prorocentrum; species Prorocentrum cordatum. Next base: position 327,723 of record CAUYUJ010013925.1, on the reverse strand, counting down.
CCGCGCGGATTCGAAGAACAAAAATACGCCACAAACATTTCCGCGCTGTCCGCGGTCTTCGAAGAAGAAAAAGCGCCACAAACATAAAGTTTTGGCGCTCCGCGCGGATTTCTCGGATCTGCGCTGGGCCCCCCCGTGGCGCCGCCTCCGGCGCCGCCCACGACGCGCTCCGAGCGCCAGGGAGTGGGGTGCAGCGCAGGTTCGAGAAATCCGCGCGGAGCGCCACAAGTTTGTGCTTGCGTGGCACTTCGTTCTTCCTCTGCCCCCCCGCGGCCCCCGAGAGCCTGGCACCAAAGGGCCCTCTTGCCCAGGGCCACTCTTTCGTGTGGGCGAGCCTCCCTTGAGTTTCCAGAGAGGGGGGGCATCGGACGGCAGGGGGCCGGGGCCTCCGAGACGCCGCCCCGGAAGCCGGGCAGGGTCTCTTCCAAGAAGGCCCCCGCCTCCTGAGAAGCCCTCCTCCTCCTCCTCCTCCTCCTCCTCCTCCTTCCCCTCCGCGTCCTCCTCCGCCTCCTCCTCCTCCTCCTCCTCCTCCTCCTCTCTTCCTCCTCCTCCTCCTCCTCGCTTCCTCCTCCTCCTCCTCCTCCTTCCGTAGCCATTTTGGCTCAAGATGCCTGGTTCCCTTGGGGCCAAAACGGATACCGCTAGTCCGCGGCCAGATCTCGAAGTTCTCCGCCTTCACTGCAGGGGTTGGGCGCCTGCACCAGTCTCATCCTTTCTCGCGGAGGTCCCTCTTTCGAGGGGTTCACGTGCCTCCGTTCTCGGTCATTCATGGCCCATGATGGCTGGCACAGCAGTGGTGGGAAAGCTCGACAGCAGTACCACGACCCGTGTCCGCACTGCAGGTACCGCTGGAACTTCAAGAACAATCACTGGTGCTACCAGTGCACGGGGGCCCTGGTGTCGCAGCCTGATGGTTCGAAGCGGCCGATTGGGCAGTGGGCGTTTGGGCCTCCGCAGTTCTCGAGCTCGCCGTTCCACGTTCAGCCTGCTGGGTCTCCCTTTTCCGACCCGACTCCTGCGCAGGCGGCCGCGGCAGCCGCCACGGGCCCAGGCAAAGGTCGTGGCAAGAAGGGTGCTCCTCCGCCACCTCGGGGGAAGGCCAAGGCGAAAGCCGCCTCCTCCGCGGGCCATGTGGACAGGCGGCCGTGGGTTTATCACCAAGGCTGGTACCCGTACGGGGGCGCATCAGCCCCATCCGAATCTGGCGATCCGATGGCGGCCTTGCGGGCCAAGCTGGGCGACGACGGCGCGGAGGCGCTGGCTGCAGTGGAGGCGCTCCTCGCCAAGAAGGAGGCCCCGCCTCCTGCAGCACCGCGGCAGCCGCTCCTTGAGGAGGATGTCGCCACCAAGGGGGTGGCGCACCGTCGTGCTAAGTCCTGGCTCGAGCGCTGCTCCACCAAGGTCCTGGAGGCGGAGGCCTGGCTTCAGGAGGCGCGGGATGCTGAGGACCTTGCGGTCACGGCGGCGGTTGAGGCAAAGCGCTCGTGGGAGGAGGCCTGCGCGAAGCAGCTCCCGCAACCAGTGGCGGCGCCACCCGCTGCTGCTGGGGCATCGTCGCTCAACCTGTCCACGCTCCTGGGCGAGGACGGAGAGGTCGAAGGGCTCACCATCGTCGACGGCCCAATGTTCAGCACGGAGGACCTCGACCTCGACCCCGCGGACCTTCGCGAGTGGGAGCGCGTCAAGTCCAACCTTGCGGCTGGCATCAAGGCCGAGATCTCCAAGGCGTTCGGCTCGTCAGCTGAGCAACTCGCCGCCCTTCGAGCGGAAGCCAAGCAAGTGTCCTTGCGGATGCAGGCGAAGCGCAGGCGGAGTGACGGCGCTGGCGACGGCGCTGGGGCTAGCACTGCTGCTCAGCCTGGCGGTGCAGCTGCCTCTGGCTCCGAGGGCGAGGGCGGCGGCACTCCTACCACTGGTTCAGCTGATGCCGCCAAGGAGTCCCTCGACACCAACCGTGCTACGCAGCAGGGGCTTAAGCAGATCTGCTGACCCTGGTTTGCCGTTTACCGTCTATGGTGACATCTTCATGAGTACTGCCGGGGAGTTCGCCTTCGATCCGCAGGTGTACATGGACAATCTCTACACGTTCACGTCGCAGGAGTGGTGCCTTGCGACGCTGTATGGCGACATGTTCCTCACTGAGGCGGAGGAGGCCCGCTTTCTCCCTGCTTCTCAGCCCTTGACGGGCATTCCTCGTCTTAAAGATCAGGATCCCCAGCGCCGAGCTGCGATTCACCACCGTGAGGTTCTGGAGCGGAGTCTCCGCTCTTTCGCTGGCATATGGGCCCCTGAAGTTAGTGCAGCGGACGAAACTTCTGATGAGGCCCACTGGAAAACGCATTGCATTCCTTTCATGTCGACGTGGTTGTCTCATCCTTTGCTTAGGCCGCTTGTTGCAGAAGCAGCCGCTGCAGCAGGTCATGGGAATCATGCAATTGCAGCTCTTGATATGGCCAGCTGTGAGCGAGCTTGGCGCGCTCGGCGCAGCCAGCGTGCTCGCTATTTGCAGACGTTGCGGTACTTGGAGACCGAAGATTATGAATTGTGGCAGGAGGAGTTGCAACGACAGCCGATGGCTTTTATGGAAGCTCTGGAGACCCTCGACACACGTGCGCCGCAGCGGCGAGTGCAGGGCGGCGCCCAGGTGGTTCTCCAATTTTGTGGGCGTCCCTACCTGACTGCGCCACCAGGCAGGGACAGTCAGCTTGCTGGAGTTCCTGCCTTGGGTCAGATGACGGGCTGCGTGAGCTCTTCGGCAAGTTCGCGGCCTGGCCCATCTTCGGGCGAGGGGCGCAGGGATTCAGCCCCTGGTCGTCGCAGCCCCTCGCCCGCATGCGCTACGGCTACTGGCAGTTTGTCCTCAGTTTCCGCGCCCCTTTCGGGTTCGGCCAGTCTTGCGAAGATCACCGCCTGTGCTTCGTGCTTCGGGCTTCGATGTCCGTCCAGCACGGGGTGTATTTCTACAGGTGCTTCTGTGACTCCGCCCTCGACGCAGATGCCATCGGGGGCAGTTGCGGAGGGGCTTGCGTCGGGCTGGGGCGACGCAACTCACGACCCCTTCGATGACTTGGATCGGATGTTGGAGGCGGAGGAGGCCGAGTCCACTCACGCCGTTCCCGCAGGCACAGGGGTAGTCGAGGAGCCGCGGCCTGCTGGCCCTCAAGTCCCTGGCCGCCCTGCAGAACCCCTCCGCCTGTCGTTTTCGGAAGGAGGAGAGGCGCGCCTCAGGGGTGTGAATGAAGTTGCCGAGGGCTCTAAGTTGTTGGAATATGCGAACCCAGTCCCACATCTCCCAGTGTTGCATAAGCTTTCGGGTCGACCTGATTTGGTTGCTCCTCTCGCTGCATATGTGGGTTCCTTTTTATTTCTGTATGGGAATATCTCAGAATGGGGCCCACAGGCTCGCAAGTTTCTTAACGCCACCTCGTTCGCCATGGTGTGCTTTGTTGAGATGCACGTGTTACAGTCCAGGTTTGCGGATGGCATCGACCAGACCTTTGATGCGGACGGGTGGAAGACCGCTTACACGGGCAGCAAGGCTACGGGTGAAGGTGGGTCTTCTGGCGGTGAGCTCATTGCTATCCGCAAGCACCTGGCCTCCATTAGCTTTCAAAGTATTCGCCAGGCAGCAGTCAGACTTGGAAAGTCGGATCCATGTCGAGGGCTTGCGCCCATGACCCTACATCTCAGCAGTGGCAAGGTGGTCGTTGTGTCTATCTATCTTTGGCCTGGACTTTCGACATCAGGTTGCAGCCAGTCCATTTTGATCTGTTTGGGTGCTTTGCTGTCGGCCTTAGCCGATCCTTGGGTTGTTGTTGGCGACTGGAACCTGGAACCTGCTGTATTTATTCGTTCAGGATAGCCCTCGAAGTTGCAGGGCGAGATTCTGTATCCTGACGTGAAGGTCACCTGCGACAAGGCGGCCCAATGTTCACTGATTGATTATGGATTGGTTAAGCAGGGCACGGCATATCGCTTTTGTATGCGGGGTTTTACTTCAGTTCCTTGGAAGACGCATATTGCCTTGCAGGTTGACATCCTCGGGTCTAAGCAGAGATGGTGGCATCGACGTCTCGTCGCGGCACCTGCGTTCCCGACAGTCTGCCGCTCCAAAAAGCATGCCGACCCAAACGGCAAGGCCTCGGTTAAGAAACAGGGAGCGCTTTTACAACGCAGAGCGAATATTCCAGAGGACCTTCAAGCTGAATTTGGCATACTTCACAAAGAGGCTGCGACCACTGCAGCTGAAGCTGATTCAGTTTCCTTCTATCTTCCTGAAGAAGTGTAGCCCTCAGGTTCTATTGTTGTGCCGGCGCTAGGAGAAATCAGCAGGCGTACGCTGGGTCAGCATTTCCTTGGGGATATTAATGCATTGGGATCTTCGCAGCTTACCAGAAAGTACAGCTCTTGGATTACCAAGATGGAATTGGCTTTCAGTATTCACCATCAGGAGGACTTTGAACCTCTGCGGGGCGCAGGCCCTCAGCTTAAGTGGCAGTTGTCGCAGGCTGCTCCAGGTCGGGCTCATCTCTCCGACCCGGTGGGTGAGCGCTGGGGCATTGTGCACACTCTGGTAACAAGGACGGTGTCGCTGGCTAAGCATGGGCGAGACCCCAAGCAGCTATCCGATTGCTTTCAGCAACTTCAGCGACGCGTTGCTTATTTTCAATCAGCAGATATTTCTGAGTATTTTGGCACTGCTGGTCAGGAGGAGCGCGACCGTTGGCTTTGCTGGTCAGCCACCATATCCTCGGCCAATCATGATGAGCTTGATGACTGGTCGCATTTGACGGAGAGACTGGCTCATAGGGCGCAGGCGCGAGCTCTCACCAAGGGCAAGTTCCAGTTCACCCAGTGGGCTCTAGAGCAGTGGCGGCAACATCCTGGGCGTCTTCATGCAATGGCGCGTGGCCCTCAGCCTGTGGTTCATGAGAGTTATTGTCAGGGGCAGGTCATTTCTGAACCTTCTGAGTTCATGGGCGAAAAGCGTAAAGATTGGCGTGCCCTGTGGGCCGATCCAGTTGACGATGCTGAGGCCATCGCTCATATGCTTCAGCAATTGCATGGCGAGTCTCGGCGAGATCCCTTGCCTCCATTGGGGTTGGAATCCCTGGAACGAGTGGTCGACAAGCTTCCTGCGAAAGCCGCAGGCGTCGATGCTATCACCCCTCGTGATCTTCAAAGGGCCCCTCCTCAAGGTCTGGTCGATTTTTTAGAGCTGCTTAACCAGGTCGAGCATGAAGGAGTTTGGCCAGCGCAGCTGCTTAGCACTATCTGCGCTCTTCTTCCCAAACCCAAAGGAGGTGAGAGGGTCATTGGGCTCCTGGCTGAATCCGCGAAGATCTGGAGCCGCCTGCGCTATGGTGCTACCTCATAGTGGACTGAGTCTTTGGAGGCGCACCGGGGAACTGCTATTGCAGGCAGCAGCGCCTTGCGCGCCGCTCTGCTGAGGGCTCTACTAGACGAGACGGCGGCGGTCCTTAACATCACGGTGGCCACGCTTTTGCTGGACTTTGAGAAGTTTTATGATTCGCTGTCGTGGGTGCTCTTGGGCTGCGCCGCACAGCAGCTGGGGTACCCGCCCATTGTAGTATGCTTGGAAGTGCACTTATGTGCTGGGCCCCGCTTTCTTCGAGGCCAGAAGGGTGCGTCCGACGCCATCCTGCCGACTCGCTCGCTGGTGGCGGGCTCCCCTCATGGGGTGAGGTCGGCCAAACTCTCCCTACGCCCGCTGCTGCAGCGTGCTCAGGCCAGAGCCGATTTCACGACCTTTTGGACATTCATTGATGACACCGTGTTGCGCTCAGAAGGACCTCAGGATAAAGTAAATACTCGGATGGTCGCAGCTGCCACTGATTTCAAGCAGGGTTTAGATGCTATGCGTCTGGTGGTTTCTCCTAAGACGTGCTTATTTCTAACGTGACTCGCCTGGGCAAGAATCTGGCCAAGAAGCTCCGTTGCAAGACGATTCCTGTTCAGTTTTGTTTGCAGGCTGCGGATCTGGGTGTTGACGCCACAGGTGGCGGACGAAGGACGGTTCGCAAATCTGGCCAGCGCACTGCCAGCGCTGCTCGTCGAGCTGCACGCCTTCTGCGTTTTCGGCGGCATGCGCGGCTCCGCAAGGTGTCGCAGGGCCTGTGGAAGACTGGAGCGCTGCCACAGGCAGCGTACGGACATCAAGTCCACGGGCTTGCACCATATCAGCTCCTTCGCCTTCGACGGCAGGCGGCTGCTGCAGGGGCAGGCCCGTTGAAGGGCAGGTGCTTGACCAGTGCGTTAGCTATATTGCATGGCCAAAAAGATCTTGCTCTGGAGCTGAGGCGACAGCTACTGGCGGAGTATCTCACGGTCTGGCGCCTTCACCCTGAACTTCATCAGAGGATTGAAGCATCCTGGCCGAAAGTTCTTCGTCGCCTGGAGTTTGCGGGACAGGCAGGGCGCTGGAGATCGGTCAAGGGACCAGTGTCTGCAGTGATCGCCACGTTGCTTGATGCTGGCTGGAAGCCATCCGCAGCGACTTCCTGGTGGCGCCCAGAGCATGGAGGATTTGCTGAGTGGAAGATCCCCACATCATCTGTGGAGGGTTTTCTGGTGATGAGATGGGTGTTGGAGGTGTCCTTGAATAAGTTATGCTTGATTTTCATGCTCAGCTGTGGTCTCGAGCCTCGGAGCATGAGGGAGCTGAGGACCTCGCTGGAGGGGCCGATCTCTATTGGGCTCGCCGAAAGTACGTGAAGTTCTCGCAGATCTGGTTGGGAGCGGGGTCGGGTTAGTGCGGTGGGCGGGCGGGATTGGGACCTGTGGCTTCGAATTAAGACCGCTCTTGCGTCACGAGGTGAAGGTTTAGTAACCTTGGAGTGGACGGCTTCCCACTTAGACACGGAGGCAGAGGGCCTATCGGCCCGCCGGGTTTTCCTCAGATCTGGAAATCAACTTGCGGATCGTGCGGCCTCAGAGGCCGCGGAGCGTTCTCTTGGCTCCTGTCGGCCCGCGCGGACCCTCGAACTGATTTGGGATGCTCAGACCGCCCTGATTAGAAGAGGAGCACCTCGCGCCCTGATCGACTCGTCTGCGGCCGACCCCAGGAAGGCCCGCCCTGCTGTGGCGCCCTCGGAGAGAGCGAGGCAGGGTTCGAAGTTGGATCGGGCGCTTCGCGTCTCTCCGCGCAAGTTTGTTATTTTCGGCAATGCGTTTCGATGCAGGAGTTGCGAGGTGCTGTGTGATAAGGATCGCCTCTTAGAGGTCTCCAAGGCGCCATGCATCCCTGCTGTTGGGGTGGACTCTTTCCCCTCTGACGTTGTCGTGGAGGTCCCTGAGCCCGTCGCGGTGTCTGGAGCGGTCTTGCATCCATCCCACAAGCTTGCGTTTTGGGATTTGCATTGTCTGTTCTTTTGTCAGTTTTGTGGCCGCACGGCGACTTCGGACGGGCGCCAATTGGCGCTTGAATGCAGAGCGCCCTCTCGCAAGGGCATCGAAAACCTTGCCAGAATTCGTCGAGGTTTGTACCCGAGCTACGCAGGCCCGTCCAAGGCGAGTGTCCTGCTTCGGCAAGCACGGTTTTCAGCTGTGTCTGATCAGCGAGCTCGAGCGCGGGATCCCATGTCGGAATTGTCTGCGACTCAGGGTGGCGGGGAGGCTTTGCCTGTTTCGGTGAATGAGGTTCCTCTCGTCCCTCTCCCTGCCGACCCGAGCAGCGATTCCGATGAAGAGGGGGGCCTTAGGCTCTTGCGCCCCTGCTTGCTGCTCTCCCTCCCCCCCTCCCTGCCTGCCCGCCTCTTTGCACGACGTTGCTTGCCAAAGCGTTCCAAAACGTTCCTCCTCCTCCTCCTCCTCTCTTCCTCCTCCTCCTCCTGCTGGATTCGCCCCGAAGTCCTGGTCGGAACGCGCCCCGGGAGAGGTCCTCCTGGGATTTCCCGAGGGGGCCTCCGCGGCGGCAGGCGCGGAGGCCCCCCCCGGGGCCTTCCCGAAGAGCACACGGGCGTGAGGACAGAGCCCGTGGCAGGGATGTGGTGGAGGGTTTCTCCGAAAAGCTTAGGCGACCCGTCCTCCTCCTCTCGCCTATCTCCTCCTCTCTCCTCCGCTCTCCCTCCGCCTCCGCCTCCGCCTCCTCCTCCTCCTCCTCCTCCTCTCCTCCTCCTCCTCCTCCTCGTCCTCTCCTCCCCTCCTCCTCCTCTCCTCTCTCCTCCTTCTCCCCCTCCTCTCTCCTATCTCCTCCTCTCTCCTCCGCTCTCCCTCCGCCTCCTCCTCCTCCGCCTCCTCCTCCTCCTCCTCCTCCTCCTCCTCCTCCTCCTCCTCCTCGGCAAGGATGCGGACGGGGCTCGGCCGCAAGGCCGCATAACTAAGGGAACGAGGAAACATCAAAACTCGGAGGTCCCCGCGAATTTCTCCTATCCGCGCTGGCCCCCCCCTCCCTGACGGCGCCTCCGGCGCCGCCCCTGGCGCGCTCCGCGCGCCAGGGAGGGAGGTCCAGCGCGGATTCAAGAAATCCGCGCGGATCTCCGAATGTTCATGTTTATTTCATTGTTCGTTCCCCATAAATCGCCTGCCGCCGATGCTGACCCTGGGGGCCTCTCGTTGTTGACGCGAGGAGGGGCGCTGCACACAACGACGTCCAGCTTAGACCTGGATATTGGAGAGGCAATCGTGCTATGATCGGGGACAGCCAGATGTCAACCTGCACCGACCGTTCCCTCCCCACTACACGCCCCTGGTCGGGGGTCGAGGGAAGCCCACCGTCCTCCGGCTCTCCTCCCTCCCGTTCCTCCCTCGCCCTCTTCCTCCCTCGTCTTCTTCCTCTCAGGAGGGGAAAAAGTACACAGGCAAATTCAATCGTCGATCCCCAGGAAAATGTCGGAAACTATGGGAAGTGGGGGGAGATACGAAACTCCAGAAAATGTGAAAACACATTTGGAACATGTGGGAAAATATGGGAAGTGGGGGGATAGGACAAATGTGGGGGATCCTAGGATTTGTGTGTATTTGTTTGTGTGCCCCCCTGGGCCTCTTTATCCTCGGCCTCCTCCGCCACTCGCCCTCGTTCTTATGCTCGTGCTTTCCTGCTCGCATTTGCGCCTCTACAGTGGGCACGCCGGTGACGAGTCTGGCCTGCCGGCGGGAGCCCCGCGAGGGCTTCTTGTCTTTTGAACGGGTCCACGGGGCCCTCTGCGAGGCCCAGGCACGGCGCAGGACGTGACTCGAGGCTCCTCACAGCAGGAGTTCGTATCGCAGGCCTCTCTCCCCCTCTCCCCCTCCCTCCCTCTCTCCATCTCTCCCTCCCTCCCACCCCCCTCCCTCCCTCTCTCCCTCCCTCCCCCTCCCTCTCTCCCTCTCTCCCTCTCCTCTCCCTCGCCTCCCCCTCTCTCTCATCCTCGCCCTCCTCCTGCCCCCCCCCCCGCGGACGCTGGACCCAGCCCATCCGCGGCCTCAGGAGGAGACCACCATCGCCGCCGCGCCCGTCGAGGAGGAGGAGGCAGCCCCTCGCGGAGGAGAAGGAACAGGGGGCTTTCGAGGAGGAGGAGGAGTAGGAGGAGGGAAAGCAGCACAGCAGATAAAGAATCCCAGGGGGGGGGAGGGAGGGAGTCGACTAGACGTAAGAGTGCTTTTTCGCGGGAGTGGCCTTGAGTGCGGGCACGGATGGGTCCCCAGATGGCCGAAAACGAAACAGCAGCAGCCGCTTGCGCGCCCAGGTTTGGTCTTCCCGCGGCCCCCCAAAAGCCGCGCACCAAAGGGCACTCTTACCCAGGGTCACTCCTGCGTATAGCCGAGGGAGGGCGGGATACACATTCGATCGCACGTTGATCGAAGACGCCTACGGCGAATCATCGCCGCACCATGCCTTTGAGGATACGCCCATGTGGCCAAACGGCTGGGCGAAGCTTGGCCAAGCTATTGGACATCTGTTCCCCCAGCCGTTGTGGAAACCCTTTTAGGAACACATGGGGGAAGGAAGAGGAGGATGAGGACAAGCCGGAAAAAGCAGGAGCAGGAGCAGGAGCAGGAGGAGGAGGAGGAGGAGGAGGAGGAGGAGGAGGCCTCTCGGGAGCCTCCTGGGGCACTCTTGAAGCTTTTCGGGTGCTTCGCGGGGGTTTCATTGGAGGCCTCTTGTGGGCTTCCTTGGGTCTCTCGGGGGCATTTGGGAGCTTCTGGGTGCCTCCTTGGCAGTCTTAAGGCGGTCCTGGCTCCTCTGACGCCGTCGGAAGCCGCCTGGGGAGCCTCTCTGAATCCACTCGGTGCCCTCTTGGGGTGCTTCAGGGCTGTCTTGGAGGTCATCTTCGGCGTTTTGGAGGCCTCCGGGGCCCTCATGGGGTCTTGGAGGCCTCTTGGGTCGTCATTTGGCCATTTTGAAAGCCTCTTGGGCGATCTTGGGCCGTTTTGGGCCGTCGGAAGGCCGAAAAGAAGCAGCTGCCAAAATCCCAGGAAATCATGTGGCAAAGCAATGATTTTGCCTCTTCGGGCCTTCCTGGGGAACCTTTTGGAGGCCTCTTGGACGCGTCTGTGGCCATCTTTGACCATCTTGGGCGTCTCGGAGGCAATATTGGAGGCCATCTTGGCCGTCTTGGGATGATTTTGAGCACATGCTTTTCCGCATTGTGCAGCTGGGCGCGGCCTTCCGGGTGGCCAGCGCGCTGGGCCGAAGCCCCGGGGGAGTTCTCACAAGAGCCCAACACAACCAACAAGTCAGCACGCCAGGCATCCCTGTGATAAGTCAAGAGTAGGGCGGCGGATCGAAAACGCCTATGGTGAATCACCGCCGCCCCTTGTCTTTTTGGAAGCGCCTATGTGCCCGAACGTTGTGGCCATGGCTCGGCAAGCTATCGGACTATCTGTTTCCCCAGCCGTTGTGGAAACCCTTCCGGGAGCGACTAACAATATGATTAAACAAGAAGAAGACGAATAAGAACATAAAACAAAGAAGAAGCAGACACATACTATTACTATGATCCAGGTAACAAGAAACGCAGGAGAGGAAGGACAAGGGAGCATGAGGCTTTTTGCGAGCCTACTGGGACACTCTCGGGGTCTCCCGGGAGCTTGGCCTCTTGGAGGCTCATGGGGGCCTCCTTGGGCCTGCTTGGGACATTTGGGAGCTTCTTGGGGCCCTCTTTGGCAATCGTAGGGCATTCCTGGCACGTCTGACGCAGTCTGAAGCCATCTTGGAAGCCTCCCTGGGCGGTCTTTGGGACCTCTTGGGGTGCTTCAGGGCCGTCCTGGAGACCATCTTGGGCGTCTTCGAGGCCCCTGGGGCCGTCTGGGCGCCCTCTCGGGGCCGTCTTGGGGGCCTCATGGGCCGTTATGTGGTCATCTTGAAGACCTCTTGGGCGATCTTGGGGCGATCTTGGGGGGCTCTTGGGCCGTCTTTGGCCGTCGGAAGGTCGAAAAGAAGCAACTGCAAACATCCTCAATGATTTTGGCCTCTTCGGGCTTCCCTGGAGGTCCCCTTGTAGGCTCTTGGGCCGTCCTGGAGGCCTCTTGGACGCTTCTTGGGCCGTCTTGGGCTCTCTTGGACCATCTGAGGGGTCTTTGTGTCATCTTCGGATCATCTTGGAAGCCATCGTGGGCAACTGGGCAGGCTTTCCGAATGGCTGGCGCAATGGACCGAAGCCCCAGGGGGAGGCTTAAGAAGAATCAAACACCAACTAGGCTCAACATTGGAGACCCATGCCAAGCAACACCCTGCTTGCTTCCAGGGTGCCATGGGTTTCTTGGGTTTCGATGGTTTCGCGATGGAGCGCGTGACGTTTCCAGACAAAACATCAATGGACGCCCCGGGGTCTCAGGGTTGGATTTCTTGCGGAAGGTTTCTTGTCGTCGGTTCCCCACCGTGGCACGCCGGGCACCCCTGTGGCAAAACCAAGGGGGGCGGCGGATCCAGTGGCCTTCAGCCCCTCTCGCCACCCGTGCCCCTATCTCAGGTCAGAGGCCTCCTGGAGGGCCCCGCGCGGAGGCAGCCCCGCACGGAGCAGGGTCTGCTTCGGGTTCGTCTCATGTCCTGTCATCGTTAAGACGTGTGCACTTTTCTCGGCGAGGATCGTCGAGGAGCCGTCCTGCAAAAGAGTACCTGCACGAAGCCGAAAAACGCACCGGGGAGTGGACGTCCGAGCGGTGGCGGGATGGTTCTCTGGGGGAGTCGGCAGCCCCAGGTCTCGGGAAGATCCTTGGGGGGATCCGCAAATGGGGAGGGCCCAGAGGCTTCCGACGTGTCACCTGGCCCTGCCCCTGACTGGATGACATGTCCGGGCGGAGCCTGCTCGCGCGACGACGCGCGTGTGCGCACTTCGTCCCCTGTTTGCAACAAAGGGTTCTCGCGACGGCACGCGCGCAAGGGCGTTCGAACGATTTCGACGTGCGCGCGCGAAGCCCGTTTGGTAGCACCTCCTGAAGATGGGGAGCATATTGTCCCCGTAGGAGTCGCAGGAGCGCGCGCAAATTTTTGTTAGAAAATCACTGCTGCGGAGCCATGCGTTGTTTTATATGTTCTTTGGGCACTCGATTTTGAAAGCCTCGCGAAACCGAAGGTTTTTCAAGGGTGTCGGCACGCGCGCGCGACGACGCGCGCGTGTGCATTTTTTGCAAGGGATTCTTGAACACTGACGCTTTTTGATAAACCAGCCTGCGCGCTTTCTTTTTTTGCGGTGGATGGCGGATGGGGGGTTACTGGCCCCCGTGGGATGTTGCGAATTCATATTCAGGATGGACGATGGGGCAAAAACCGTATGTAAATTGCAGTACGCAGTTGGGCACCGATAGTCCGGGGGAAGGGGGTTGACTCTATTCTCTTTGAAGCAAGGAGAATTGATTTTTACAGATGAGTTGGCACATCCAATGCTCTTGCAAACGTCCCACCCACCCACCCGCAACTTGGTTTGCAAAACCCATGCGGCGGCGATAGTGATGAGTGCTTGGCGTTGGCTGGTCCATGTCTGCGGCCGCGCCGGCCCATGCACGCGCGCAGCGGCCAGCTAGTTTTGCACAACCAGCGCGGCCGCGGTGGCGCTGACCGCTGGGCACATCCAAGCGGGCACTTCAGTGCGAGTCGGCGATTTGGGCGGGCGCGGTGTCATGACGACGGCGACATCGGTAGACGCGATGATGATAGTAGCGATGTTGGTGACGATGTTGACAACGACGACGGTGCGGCCAGCGACGGCGCAGATGCTGATCGCGCCGACGACGGTGACGGCGCCATCGCGTCGGTGACGAAGGTTTTGGAAAGAGTTCGACATGCGCGCGCGGCCGCCGCGCGAGAGCGGCCCGCGTGGAATTACTTGAGACGGATCGTGCCCCCCCGACACGCGCGCAAGGGCGTGCGAATGATTTCGGCATGCGGCGCGAGAAGCCCGGGTGGCAAAACTCAACGAACATGTTGAAAGCTTGTGGCTGTTTTTGGGAAGCTAGAAGAGAGTGATCGCACGCTTCTCTTGAAAAACGGATGTTGCGAAACCATGTGTTTTGATCTTTTGACACTCGGCTTCGGAGTCCTTACGCAGCCGACCGTTTTGACGGATTCCGGCATGCGCGCGCGACGACGCGCGCGCCGCCCTTCGTCCCATCATTCGCAACATATTTCGCAACATGATCCTCGCGACAGCACGCGCGCAAGGGCGTTCGAATGATTTCGACATGCGCGCGCACGAAGCCCTTATGGTAACATCTTATGACAGGTTGAAAACAAATGGTGCCCCTGACAGTTCGCAAGATCGTGCGTGCAAGTTTTTTTGAACATCGGTGTTGCGAAGCCATATGTTGTATGCGTTAGCTTTGGACTCGATCTTGAACCCATACGACGCCGAAGGTTTTTGTAGGATGTCGACATGCGCGCGCGACGACGCGCGCGTGCAAGGGATTCGGTTGAACAACGTGCGGTTTTTGATGAGCGGGTGCGCGCGCATCTTTTTGCAGAGGATTTCGGGGCGGGGTGGATACGGGCTTGGCAGATATGCCATGGATTCATATGTGGGATGGACGCTGGGGCGGAATCGTATGTGAAATCCAATACGGAAAAGGTGCACCGATAATCTTGGGAGGGTATATGCGACGGCGACGGCGGGCGGCGCCGCGACTCTACGCGACGGCGACGGCGGCGACGGGCGGTACCGCCCGCAAAACCCGCCATTCACCCCGAGATGGTCAAGCCGAGTACAAACTGTAAATGCAAGAACTGTCTGGGGAAATGGGTTTTTGACGATCTTAGCTTCGGGCCGCCTCCCATGGCCTTCAGGACGGCCCAGGAGGCGCCCCAACATGCATGTGTCCCGAACGACGCGCTCTAGTCAGGAGGGAACGAAACACACAGACACAATTAATCGTCGACTCCCGGGAAAATATGGGAAAATATGGGAAGTGGGGGGGAAGACGAAAACCCAGAAAATATAGGAAAATATGGGGAATCATGTCATTTGTGTGTATTTATTTGTGTGTCCCAGGGCCCCTTCATCTAGGTCTCTCGAACAAGTCACGTGAGGATCCACCGGTACCTTTCTGGGAGCGCGCGGGGGCGCCCAAGAGCGCGAGGACGCCCCAAAGGGCGCCTGTTGGCGCCCGGATATTCGGGCTGTGAGCTGTTTTCGAGAACACTTACAGTATCTCACTACTGCAGAGGACTCGCAGGGACATGAAGACACTCCAGCGTGCCTCCAGGCACGGTGGGGGGCGATGTATAGCATCGTGATAGGGGGGTTTTGCGGTACTGCTACAGTCGCTTTCGATACCGCTTCAGCTGTTGATCTCACTGCAGCTGTTGCGAGTGGAATTGGTGTATTGACGGTTTCTTCTTCGCTTCTTCTTGGAATACTCGCTGAGTTTTTATGAGTGATCGGTCATCCTGTATTTCCCGGCAGACTATAGCGAGCATTGTGCCACCTATGACCCAGTAGTTGGCCAAATCAATGAACGAAAGCACGGCTCGTTCCTATCTCCCCCCCGTTCGGCCCATAGCGCAAGCGGCTTGACGGGAGCGACCCTGGGCCTTGCACGCAGTCTCCTCGCAGAGGGGACCGTCGATTTGCCTTTGCCGTGCCCTCGCTCCCCGCAACGTATTCCTTTTCGGAAGAGAAAGCGAGTCCAGATTCCAAGAAGATGCGCACATTGGTGAGAAGCAGGGCCTTGCCTTCAATCACTGGGCCACGAGTAGCTGAAATCAGGAGTAGTTTCCACAGTCTGTAGCTCGGAGTGCGTTGTCAGTGCGGGGTAGCGTTCATCTTGCGACTGTTTCCATTTGTCACGTGTCCGTCAGCCCTTGCCGTGGCTCCATTGTGCGGGATGGCGTGTTCGCGATTCGGTTGTCCGCGGCCTCATGGCCCCGGCGTGGCTCGATCGCTCGGGGCGTCGCTGAAAGTTGCGATCCGTTAGCCTGGGGGCACTGTGGCCACGTGGTCTTGCACTCCACATGCGATTTCTGCTGCCCTCACGGCTGTACAGTCGGGGCCCTGAAGAAGGAACCCTTTTTCGCTGGGGAGGGGCTCCGCGTTCCTTAAGTGTTTCGCAGCTTGCCTCAGGCTTTCCTCATGTTTCCGACGAGAAATCGAAGGTTAACTTATGGACAAAAGGGGCCTCGCTCCTTATTTGGGGTTCCTTAGGTCAACGCCCCGACTGGAGCACGTGGCATGCCCGCTGTTCCCTCGTCTGTGGCGGCGCTCCTCTTCGCTGCGGGCTGCCCGCGGCCCGCGATGCTCGGCGTCCCCCTGTCGTGGCCCCCGCCTGGCAACGCTGAGAGGCACGATGGGGGTCGCCACGTCGCCTGCCAATGCGGTGCTCTTTCGCCCAGATTTCGGCATCGCTCGGGCGTGTGCATTTTTCCTTCGGCGAGGACCATCGAGGAGCATCCTTGATCATTTGGCGAAAAAGCCACGCGCGAAACCGAAAAACAACACAGGAAATGGGCGTCCGAGCGATGGCCAGAGACCTGATGGCCACACTTCAGAAAGGGGAAAAAACACAGACACAACTCACCATCGATTCCCCGGAAAATATGGGAAAATATGGGAAGTGGGGGGGAAGACAAAATCCCAGAAACATATGTATGTATATATATATATATTATATATATATATATATATATATATATATATATATAATACCAGGTCCCCGGCCCCGGGGCTCCGGCCCACCCCCGTGACATCCGGGTCACGCCCGTGTTACGCCCCCCCCCCCGGGGGCTCCAAGACGGCCCAAGAGGCCCTCGAGACAGCCCAAGAATGTTCTAAGACGGTCCAAGAGGGCCCAGAGTCGCCGAAAGATCGGTCCAAGACGCCCATGATGGCTTCCAGACGACCCAAGACGCCCCCAAGAATCCCCAGAGGCCTCCAAGAGGCCTCCCAAGACGGCCCCGAGAGACAGAAATCGTTGATGTTTCATGTGTTTTTCCTGCGCTTTTTGGTTTCTCGCTGTTTCCGCTTTCTGAGGCTTCAAGACCGCCCGAGAGGCTCTCAAGACTGCTCCAAGACGGCCCAAGATGCCCCCAAGAGAGCCCCAAGACGGCCCAAGAGAGCCCCAAGACCGCCCCGGATCCGCCCAAGACGGCCCAAGAGTGCCCCAAGAAGGCCCCAAGAGGGGCCCAAGAGAGGGAACACGAACCGAAATATCAAGCTCTCCGCCCGAAGATGCCCCCATGAGAACCCAAGAAGCCCCCAAGACGCCCCAAGAGGCCCCCAAGAGGGGCCCAAGAGGCCCCCCAAAGGCCTCCAAGAGGCTCCAAGAGGCCCCCACGAGGCCCAAACAAGGCCTCCACGCGACACACATGACGGCCCAGACAGCCCCAGGAGGGCCCGAGGACAGTCCTCTTGCAAAGCAAAAAGCAAGGGGATGCGCAACCAGCCCAAGGGATATTCAAGAAGGATGCCGCGCGCGTTCTGCACCCACCTTTGTCAGTGTCATGGCTGTTCGGGCTCAAGGGCGCCCTTGCATCACACTGCAGCGTCGCGGCCATGGGGCCCCGTCGTTGCGGGGCCTCTTGGGGGGCCTCCTTGGGAAGCTCCGTGGCCGCTTGGAGTCACCTTGGGGCGGTCTTGGGGCCTTTTTGAGCATCTTGTGAGCCATCTTGAGCTATCTCGGAGCTCATCTTGGGCTCTCTGAGGCCCCCTTGGAGCCGTCTTGAGCCGTCTTCGACGATCTGACCGCTCGCGGGGACCCCATTTAGGTCCAGGGGAGATGGTTAGGGGCAGAGGTACCCTCCCCGAAGGGGTAGAGGGAAGGGTGGAGGGAGGAAACTCGCTTAACCACCTACGCACAGAGAGCTGGTGGGATTCTCTTTGCAACTCCTCTCATCCCCTGTTCTGTCAAACGAATGCTCTGCCTGTGCCGCCCTAGAACCTAAGCGCGCGCGAAGCGCGCGCGTGGTTCTAGTATATATATATATATGAAAATATGGGGGATCCTATGATCAGTGTCTATTTGCTTGTGTGTCCCAGGGCCCTTTGAACATTGCAATCGATTGCAATACGATGTGGCAATCAGATTTGTCTTCGGCTGCTCGTGGCAGGTGGCCTTCTCGTGGTTCCCTCGAGCATGGCGGCGCCCTCGGTGTTCACCTTTGTCGGAGTGCCGTTCGACTTTCCCTCTTTCCTCCGAAGAAGCCAGGGTACGGTACGGTAGGTTCGCGTCGTGTCGACCGGAGGCGACCCCGCCGCCGGCGTTCAAGGTTGAACGCCGCCGGCGATTGGCGAACCAGAATTGGTCGATGTTGAACGATCTGACAGTTAGGCAACAGCCGACGTTTCAAGGTTGAACAATCCCCACGGTGTCAGGAACCAACGCCGAAGTCGGCACGACGCGATTTGCCGTAGCATACACGTAAACGTTTGGAGATCCGCGCGAATTTCTCGGATCGTCGTTGGGCCGTGCCGCCAGGGGGGCCACGAAGTGCGAGCGGACCCTCGGAAGTGTATCGCTCTTTCCGAATCGTTGACGTATTTCGCACTTGGCTTCGTAATTCGTTTGTGCGGATCGTGGCTCGGGTATGGTGTTTCATGTCGTTGCCTCGTGCTGGGCGTAAGGTTCCCCGAGTCCTGCGTGGGCTCTCTCTCGTTTTCCCAGAACATCCTCTCGTGTCCTTTCTCCCTCCTTCCCTCCTCCTCCCTTGTCGGTGACACTCCTGGCCCTCCAGAGAAGCTTCGCCACGCCGCAGCCAGGCCCCGGAGACCCGCGCTCTGCATCTGCCCTCCCCGCTCCTGCAGCCGCGCAGACGTGCGATCGGGCTCTTCGGGGAGGCCCCGCGAGACCCCCCAGGGAGGCCTCGCCAGACCGTGGCAGACATCGTGGCACCGTGTCGTTCACAGTGGGGGCCCATGCCAAGGAACACCCTGTTGGCCTCCAGGGTGCCCTTTGTTTCTTGGGTCTTCGATGGTTTTGCGACGAAAAGCGCGACAATGGACGTCCTGGGGTCTCAGGGTTGGGTTTCTTGTGGAGGGTTTCTTGTGGTCGAGCTCCTACTGCATCAGGTGTCGTGCCCTCCCCCGTCCACCAGCCTGACCACTGCCTCTTAGCCCTCTAGGGAGGAAGGCCCCGGCAGACCTCCAGGAAGGCCTCGTCTCAGCACCCTCTCGCTTGTCCCAATGCCCACTGGGTCGTGGTGCCTCAGCCCCACCGGCCGACCTTCGCCGGTGGGGAGGTGCCCCGCGAAGCCCGAAGGAACAGGCACAGATCCCCGGGGGGAGTGCTCGGCCAGTGGGGCCGCCAAGGCTACACCAGTGGGGGTGGGGACCGGTCAAACTACGCTCATCGCAACACCGCGGCATCCACTTGCGTGCCGTGTTTTTTTGCAGGTCTCGTGCCACCCCCAGTTCATGTTTGCTGCTGCCGTGCCCGCGACCCCGCGACCCACTTGGGGCCCTCATTCAGGGAGCTCCGACCGCATACTTGTAGTTGCCCATGCAAGGGCAGGGGGTGGTCTTGCCTTCTCCACTGGGCTCGAGCTAACGACTGACTCCCAGGCTTGGTTCTTAGCAAGGCGTAGTGTATCGAAGACGCCTACGGCGAATCCCCGCCGCACCCCTACCTTTTGATAACGCCCATGTGGCCAACCGTTGGGCCGAAGCCTGGCCAAGCCATCTGACTATGTGTCCAACCCCCAGCCGTCGTGGAACCCTTTTGGGGAACACTTGGGAGAAGAAGAGAAAGGAGGAGAGGGTGGAGAAGAACGATGAGGAGGAGGAGAAGGAAGACGAGGAAGAAGAGGAGGACGCCTCTTGAGGCCCTCTTGGGACCTCCGCGGGGCTTCGTGGGAGCCTCCTGCGGGCCGTCTCGGGGGCCTCTGGGAGTCTCTAGGGAACCCTTTTGGCCGTCGGAGGCCGTCTTGGGGCTCCTCGCTGGGTGGTCGTGGGTCCCTATTCGGGCGCTCGATAGCCGCATTGGAGGTCTATGGGGCAGTTTTGGGGGGCGTCTTGGGCCGTCTCGGGGGCTCATTATATCCAGTAGAAAGTGCGACGTTGTATGCTCGCGTTCTTCTGCTTGGGTCGAGCTCCGAACGGAGCTCCCGTCTTGGTGGTCAGCCTGGGCTGTGATGTCCCTTGCTGGTGGTATTGTGCCATGGCCGCTGAGGGAGTATTGATTTGCCTCGCCCCGGGGGTGTTGTGGTGCTTTTGCAACAGATCACCGATCATGCGTGTGCTTGTGCGTTCGTATGCTTTTGTGTTCATATGCTCGCTGATTTCTTGTGATGTATGTGTGGCGTGCTCGTGCGTTCGTGTGTCATTGCTCGTGTGTTGGAGGGCCCCTATGTTCGGACGTGGTTCGCGCGTGCCTGGGGCGTGGCTGGGGGGTGGGTGGTCGGGGTTACTGTCTGGGGAGGCGCCGCACGGCTTCGGTGTTGCGGTTCGTGGATCGGCAACCTGAGGACAGGTCTCATGGTTCTCGGTCGTGGCGTCAAGCGGTGGCTGGCTGGTCGTGGTTGAGGGGTTCGCGGATTGGTTCGTGGATCGCGGCCTGGGAACGTGTGTAAGTGCCGCAAGCCATATGGCGCATGACCATCTCCTCTGTTTGGGGTCGTGCTCATAGCTGAACTCCGTTGTTCGACTCTCGGCAGGCGGACGCATGATCTCATGCGTGTTCTTGAAGGGGCACGGTTTGGGCACCCCAGAGTGCTGTACACTAACGCCCGTGTATCGTCGTGCGTGCTCCCAGATCCAAGCTTCACATCACGTGTGGGGCGTGCGTCTGTGTGCTCGTGTAGTGGTCAATGTGTGTGTGTGTGTGTGTGTGTTCGTGTGTGTTCGTGTGTTCGTCTGCGTGCGCCTCGCGCCTCGCCGCACCTCCCCTGCGATCGATCTCGGCTTGTGCTGCCTCCCTGTGGCCTCGCAGATCAGCCCCACGCGCAGCTCTGCACGTGCACGTCTGTTACCAGCCTCGAACGTATCCGTATCCCTAAGATTGACACGCCAACACGCGATGACAATCTTAGGGATTCGCCCTCAAAAAATAAGGGAATCCCGAAGATTGGCACCGTGATGAGGAGGTGCCCAGCATAGGGATAGGGCTATGTTCCAGGCTGGCAAGTCTGGAACCGCACACCGTCCTCCGTCCTTCCCCTGGGACGCTGCGGCTCTGGCTCGATGCGTCGGCCGATGCGTGCCACGCTCTACTTGTCATCCGGCTACCGATCACGCGCTGGTGTTGCACAGCGCTGGCGGATGCGAGACATCTGCGTGCTCGTATTTCCCCGTGCTTGTGCTTCCGCTGTGTCCTCCCTTCGGGCGGGGTTCGCGCGTGCTTTGAGCGTGACAGTGGAGTAGAGCAACCGCCGCCCTTCGGAGTCATGCTGCTCTCCGGGAACGAGCCATGGGAGCGCACCGGAATGTTCAGGGCCTCTTTGGCAAGGCGCCGTACGGCGTTGGTTGTTCTGTGGGGCAGGTCTCACAATTATTGCCTTGTGGCCGTGGCGGAGTTCTCATTTGGCGCGGTGTTCGTGGTTCGTCCTTGGCTGGTTCATGGGTTGGTTCATGAGAACAATTGAAGCTCCCTCGCTTGGTTCGTAGAAGGGAATATTGTCTTGCTCAATCAACGGAGTACGCGTGCTGGGTTGTTTCATACAGGGGGTGCAGTTGTGCTACCGACTCCAAACCGCCAGCCGTGCGAGCGTCGGGTTGGTCGTGCGTCCGTTCGTGTGGTGTCACCTTTTTGTGCTCCTGGGCTCCTGCGATTGTGCGTGGGTTCGTGTGCTAGTGTGCTCGTGTGTTCCTGACGTGACTCGGTGCTCCTGGTTTCGAAGCCGATGTGTGGTTCGTACTTCGTGGCTCGAGGTTTGGCGGTTCGTGGATGTTGGCGTGATTCATAATTAGTTCATGGTTCGTTACGTGGTTCGTGGCTCGTCGTGGGTCGCGGCTTGTGGCTCATGTTTCGTGGCTCGTGGCTCGCGGCGCGTGGCTTGAGTTTCGTGTTTCCTTGCTCGTGGCTCTTGGGTCTCGGCTCCAGTTTGCCTGGGTCTCTGGCTCGTGCCTCGCTGCCCGCAGCTCCAACACTCCAGCGTCTTCGATGGGTTCTCCCGGGCACCCACGGCAGGGTGCGCTGCGCGCCCCCCCCCACCCCCTCTGCAGCTCCCTCGGGCGGCGCGGCGGCCAACCTCCCGATTCGATCGCTCACGGCTTGCTGCGGCCCGTGACCCCCTTGTCGCCACCCTCCGTGTGGCTCCGCCGCGTGCGGCGCCGTTCCACCATCGTCGGCTGTGGCACGACCGTGCGTCCGTCCGGGAGGGGGGGGGCGACTCCCCCCTACGGGGGAGGCCGGAAGGCCCAGCACACGAACGACACCGCCCCGCCCGATCGGCCCCCCTATAGGAGGAGGAGGAGGAGGAGGAGGAGGAGAGGAGGAGGAGGAGGAGGAGGAGGAGGAGGAGGAGGAGGAGGGGAGGAGGAGGAGGGAGGAGGAGGAGGAGGAGGAGGAGGAGGAGGATGGGAGGAGGAGGAGGAGGAGGAGGAGGGGAGGAGGAAGGAGGAGGAGGCGGAGGAGGAGGAGGAGGAGGAGGAGGAGGAGGAGGAGGAGGAGGAGGAGGAGGAGGAGGAGGAGGAGGAGGAGGAGGAGTGGGAGGAGGGAGGAGGAGGAGGAGGAGGAGGAGGAGGAGGAGGAGGAGGAGGAGCGAGAGGAGGAGGAGGAGGAGGAGGAGGAGGAGGAGGAGGAGGAGGAGGAGGATGGAGGAGGACTGCGAGATCACCTTCGGTAGACGACCGTCAGTATCGGTGGCCGCGTGCCCCCTCGGGCGAGATGGCTGTCGCCTCCGCTCTTCGGCGCGGGCTGCCCCCGGCCTGTGCCCCCCCCCCCCCTGCGTGGCGTTCCGCTGCCGGCCTGGCTGCCCCTGGGCCACCCCTTCGTCTTCACTCGGCGTGCGCGTTCCACTACTGGCAGAGTAACTACTCGCAAATGGCCTGGATCGCCCGCGGGGGATCTACGATACATTACACCATAGCAGACATGTGTTTTTCGGACGTTTGCGAGTAGGCATTTTGCGGGTAGTGGAACGCGCTCGGCGATTCACACTTGCCGAGATGCCTTCTCTTGCAGCTGGGTTCTGCACGGTCGACACGGTGTGCAGGTTCCTCGGCAGGGTGTGGTGGTGTCCGGATGCTTGCGGCGAGCCCCCTCACCGTGCAGGCGCAGCAGCGGGGCAGGAGGGAGGCTGAATTGAATATTTGCTCCAGCTCATTGTCCTGTTTCAGCTGACGTGGGCATTGAACGCCCGCTTCTAGTCCGCATCCTCGTTTCCATCTTCGTCCCAGTGTGTCCTCCGCCCCTCCTTCCTCCTCCACCTCCACCTCCACCTGGCAGGCATCTTGGGGCTGTCCTGGAGACCTCTTGGGATCTTGTTGGAGGCCTGTTCAGGGCCCTGTCGGGATTCCAGACGCTCTCAGGGCTTGCTTGGAGGATTTCCGCAATTCCTCCGAGGCGATCTGAAGCCGAGAAATCTTATCACCAAACGCGCAGATTGGAGAGGCCCTACGGCTGGCTCCCGTCACCCCGTAGGGAGATTGAGGGGCCCGGGGAGATCGCGAGGGAGCCGAGGAGCCCACGCAGGCAGGCCGACGATGATCCCAGAACGGCTCGCAGAGCACCTCGGGATCGGAGCAGAGACAGGACACCATGCCGCCTTTCTCGAAGGCGCCTGCGGCGAATCGCCGCCGCCCCCTGCGTGTTAGGATACGCTCATGTGGCCAAACGTTGGGGTACAGTTTGGCCACGCTGTTGGACCATGCGTTCCCCCAGCCGTTGTGAAAGCATGTTGCAGAACATGGGGGGGAGGAAGAGGAGGATGAGGAGAGGGAGGAACACAAGGATGAGGAGAAGGATGAGGGACCTCTTGAGAGCTTCTTGGGTCATTCTTGGGCCTTGGGGCCTCCTGGGAGCTTCCTGGGGGCCTCTTGGGGGCCTCTTGTGGCCCTCATTGGCAGTCCTACGGCGTTCCTGGCCCGTCTGACGCCGTCGGAAGCCGTCTTGGGAGCCTCATTGGGCCGTCTTGGGGCCTTCTTGGGGCGCTTCAGGGTCAACCTGCCATCTTGGGTGTCTTGGAGGCCTCTGGGGCCGTCTCGGGGCCCCTTTGGGGGCCGTTTTGGAAGCTTCTTGGGCCATCCTGGGGCCATCTTGGAGGCCTCTTGGGCGATCTTCGGGCAATCTTGGCCTTCAATAGCGTAAGGGAAGTGAATCAGTTTGGCCTCTTCGGGCCTTCCCAGAGGACCTCTTGGAGGCCTCTTGAGCCGTCTCAGGGGCCTCTTGGGGACTTCTTGCTCCGTCGTGGGCCCTCTTGGTCCCATCTTGGCGGTCTTGGAGGTACCGTGGGACAGTCTTGGAGGCTATCTTGGGGCTATCTTGGGCTCTCTTGGGGTCACCTTGCCCGTCTTGGAGGCATCTTGGAGGCCATCTTGCCCGCCTAGGAGGCGATCGGGCCAATGCAGTTGAGTTCTGTCGGGCCAATGCAGCCTTGCCGGCGGGTTTGGCCGAGACCCCATTCGGAGTTCTAAATGAACCAAGAAGCAATAGAAGCCCAGCACGCCGCGCACCCTTGTGGCAAGCCACAGGGCGCTGCGGACCTGGGCGCCGTCGGCCCATCCCCGCCACCGTGCCTGGCTCGTGGGCCAGGGGCCCTCGGAATGCCCGGAGACCAGGTGCGCAGGCACTACCTCACGGCGTTCTCCAACGCCTTCCGCCTCCCGGGGCCCCGCTGGAGCTCTCGGAGGCTTCTCGGGGGGCCTCTTCGGGCCTGCGGTGACCTTGGCATCGCTCGGACGTGTGCATTTTTCCTCGGCGAGGACCATCGAGGAGCATCCTTGATCATTTGACGAACAAAAACCACGACAAAACCGAAAACAAAAACACAGGAATGGACGTCCGAGCGATGGCCGGTGACCGGTTGGGCCTGCTCTGAAAGGGTTTGGGCGCGCCCAGCGGCCGGTGCTGGGGGCCAGCGCTCTGCCGGCCTGAGCCGTCTGGGGGCCGAGAAGAGCGCTGGAGAGTACGGTCGGGGCGTTGAACTAAGGATTTTTTTTATTAGGCAGCATAGAGGACCACTTCGTGAAATGTTCACGTGCTTGTGATAAATACGTATACTACACTCGAGAGCTGTCAGGTCACTAGTGCCTCGCTGTCACGCCGCAGAGCGTGATCCCACAATGGGTAGTATGCAGTCCCCCCGATGAGAACTGAGAACGGGGCCCCAAATAAGGAACGCGGCCCCTTTCCCCATGAGTCAAGCTTCGATCTCCCATCGAAAACCTAAGGAGCACCTGAGGCAAACTGTGAGACAATGCAGGAACACGGCGCCCCTCCCCAACGAAAAGGGTTCCTTCTTCAGCGCCCCGACGGTACGACATGTTCCAAGACCCCCTCGAGTCAGGAACAAATCACGGCGGTAGGTTTTTCTGTATTTTCTGCCTCCAGGGTCCTTTCCTGGGCCTCGGGACCGTCAGAAAACGACTCGGGATGAGACACAGGTCCCGGGGCAGGGGTCGAGACCTCTGAGGGTCGACGTTATGAACAAATCATGACGTCGGGGGTATGGGCACTACAGGGGGGGGTATCATGGTGTGGGCCATGATATCTCGTCAGATTTCACGGCAGGGGTGGACCTAAACGGTGTTTTGGCGTCAAAAGCGGATTGAAGACAAAACGCGGGAAAACCAACACAAAACGAAAACGAACAGCACCGTTTAGGTTCAGCCCTATTTCATGGCGCCGCCTCGTATTTCACTGCGCCCCTGCCCCCCGCCCCCCCCCCCCTGGGCCGCGCACATGCCGCCGGCGATGATTTGCGCCCCCCCCTCTCGGTGGTGGATGATAGACCTCCTACCCTGACACGCCGATTAGCGAGTTGGCCGTTTTCGGTTCGCGAGAGGCCGTCGCGGCCGTCATTCTTGCGGGCCCAGGTCCGTCGGTTTCGGTCCCAGGCCGTTTCCATTCAATGGAGGTTTACTAGAGGGAGGTCTGTCCACCGCCGACTTGGACGCCCCCCCCCCCCTGGCCGCCCCCGACATGTGGTGGCTTTTTTGAGTGAGGGCGGTGGGCTACCCACAGAACGCTGCAGAAGCCCAACCAGACAGCAGACGAGGGTTCCTCAGGAGGGAAAAAACACACAGACACAATTCATCCCCGATTCCCCTGAAAATATGGGAAAATATGGGAAGTGGGGGGGGGGAAGACAGAAACCCAGAAAAGGTGGGACAGTATGGGGAATCTTTTTATTTGTGTGTATTTATCTGTGTGTGTCCTTGGGCCCCTTGAGAGGTGGGCTGCCCACAGAACGCTGCAGAAGCCCAACTAGACAGCAGACGAGGGTTTCGGCGCGGTCCGAGGTGCCAAGGGCACGGGGGCGCAGTTGGTCTGTTCTCCGTGCGCCTGCACCTGGCATATCAAGCACTGGCTCGAGAGGCGAGGCTGTCCAATTTAGCCTGCATGTTGTAGCGCTCTTGACCTCCCTGTCGCTCCAGTTCTCAATGCGAGCAGATAGCCGATGTGCTGGATGGAGGCCTGCTCTCGCCGCATGGAGTGTGGCGCTCGTTCTCCTGCTGAACATGTTTGCCATGATCCGGATCCGAGGTTTCGACGAGTCTGGGTACAGCGCTGATTACAAGATTGGGCAGCTGCTGAAGCAGAACTCTCAGCTACAACAGCGGGTCGCTGAGATGAGGGCGACATTGAATTCCTCCTTCTCTTCCGCATCGGGCGAACTCGTTCCGTTGGGCGGCACTGGGCCAACAGAATCGATTGCGAAGCTTCAGGGGGAGGAGGGACATCCTCAGATGGCCACCAGAGATCGTCGGCTCGTTTCACAAGTTCGTGGTGTAGTCACAACGAACACGGCTACGAGCGGATGCTTTGCGTTCACTAGTGCGCAAGATGACAACGCGATAGGAAACGCAGCTGGAACTGCGAACGTTTACACATTCCAAGTGAACTCGGCAACTTGTAGGGATAGTAATCGATGTCCCACCTGTTATATTGCAACCTCTCTTTCCGCAAATGGTTTCATCGTGATACGCTCTTGCTCGTACGCGTACATTGCAGGGACTGCCATCGCAGACCAGGCTATAGAGTATACTTTCATCAATGCGGACTCGACGTACACGTTGTCGGTGTATTTCGCGGATTCGGCTGGAAACCCTCTGAACGGTGTCCACAAGGTGATCTCCCCCAATTCATTCAGCACGGGCACCTGCTACGCAAGTGGGGTCACGCGCACCAGCATAGGACAGTGGCTGGGAGCCACGACGGCGAATCGCTGAGCACATGTTGCCACCAAGCCATGCTGCGCCTGCGCTCGCTTCCCAGCCCAAACCGGGAGAGGAACCACCTCCCTGGGCAGTCTCTCCTTACCATCCCCTCTCGCTGTCTCCCGTGCTTCGAGCGCAAGCCGTACCTGCATCCTGTCACGTCTCACAGTTTCCTTTGCCCAGCGCGCGTGCTGTTTCGCACCCTCCGGCCCGGCGCACCGACGGAGATCCCTCTTGCCGCGCCGCGGTGCCTGCACCCGTCCCGAGAGAGGGGGTGGGCCTGTGGGTCAGCTGGCGATCGCACGTTCGGGAGCGAGCGGGCTCGAAGCTCAGCAGTGGTGTAGGCGCTGCTGTGTACCCCGCTTCCTTGCCCAGCTGAAGAAGTTCAGGCGAGTAAAAGGTGCCGATACAGCTGCTCCTCTTGGAGAGGCCTAATCGGCACGACCGGATTCCCCTCGACACTTTGGTCAGAACGCGCCCCAGGAGAGGTCCGAGGAGTACCCATGTTCGCTCCCCCAGGAGAGGGCAGCAGCATCAAGCAGTATGTCCAGCATGTGGGACGCTAAACCCCGAGGGGATACCCCTGAGTGCTGCCACTAGGGAGCCACATGCGAACCCTACCCCTACCCCCTACGATTTCTGAGGGGGAGGGTGGGGTTCACTCCATTCGGGAGCTCCCGAGCGAAGTGAACCCCACCCTCCCCCTCAGAAATCGTGATGGGTAGGGGTAGGGTTCGGATGTGGCCCCCTAGCCACGGGGGCAGGAATGCTCCGGTTGCCTTGGGGACGGGGGCCCCCGCCGGGTAGACCAGCTGTTGCCAGCAGCCTTTCGCCCGCCGATGGCCTGCTGCCGCCCCGTCACGCTGTGACATGCACTCTGCCGCCGTCGGGGGCGACTCCTCCTCCTCCTCCTCCACCTCCTCCTCCTCCTCCTCCGCCTCCTCCTCCTCCTCCTCCTCCTCCTCCTCCTCCTCTTGGAAAGTCTATACCCCTGCGTGGCACCGCAGGGGCAGAGGCTTTGTAGCCGCCCGGGGGGCAGGCGTCCCCGGCGGCGGAGAAGGTTTCTCTCGTGCCAGTCTTCGTCCCGTGAGCGGCCTCCGAGAGAAGGCGGCTCCCAGGTGCCAGGCATCTCCCATGCGGGCGGCCTCTCATTCTCGAGCTGTGATGCCGTTGGCTTGGGCTCCACACGGCTCGTTCTCCACATCCTTTTCATCTACGAGCCTCTTCACTGCACTTCTATCCGGCTTCCCTCCGCTACAGGTCACAGACCTGATGACTGCAGTGAGGAAGGTGCTCAAGAACGCCCTGGTCGTGGACGGCGTCATTCGAGGTCTGCACGAGGCGGCAACCGCAGACCTCCGCGAGCGAGCCGCAGATGTCAAGCGGAACCGAGAGCCTCGCTTTGTGACTTGGCTCCCACCCTCAGAAGTCGGCCCCCGAGATCTTTCCTGGAGCACTGGACCGCGCTACGGCCACGGTTTTCCTTAGGATCGGCCCCCCCAGATGAATCCAGCTGAACTCCTCCCCCCCTTCCCCCCGCCCAACACCCAGCAGCACGAACGAGGGAGAATGAGGAAGCACGAGTGCGAAGGATCCCCCCCAATACCGCTCCCCATGCCCAGCATTCGATCGCCAGGCCATATCCCGACATGGCACCACCGACGTGCGTGACGTCAAAGCCGCTGGCACGCCGCCGCATTAAATGCGTGGTCGTCGTGGTCGTCGACCGCGTCCTCCTTCTCAACCTCCTACCCCCTCACGGATCTTCCTCCTTCCCCTTTCACCTCCTCGTTATGTCGCTCATGCGCTCCTCTTGTATGAAACAGCTATCCGTCTTTATTCCTACACTGTGAATAAAGACGGATAGTTGGACGCATCCATCTCGCCTCTAGGGCTAGGGCGCCCTGATTTCTTGGAGTTCGATGGTTTTGCCATAGAAAGCGTGGCGTTCCCACACCAAAAGTCAATGGACGTCCTGGGGTCTCAGGGTTGTGTTTCCTGTGGAAGGTTTCGTGTGTACTGGCCTGCACTGTACTGTCTTTCCTCCTCCGTTCTCATCCCGCCCCTCCTTTCTCTTTCTGTTTCCCCCTCTTCCTGTCTCCCATCCTGCTCCTCCTTCCGCCCTTCTCTTGTGCAAGTTGCTTCTCCCTGTCGCATCCCGAGGCGTGTCGGCAGGACTGGCCAGGCGTTTCGCCTGAGATTGCCCCAGATGCTTGTGCCCCTGGAGCGTACGAGTTGCCGCAGCGTCACGGCTGGAGGCGGGGTGGCTCTCGAGATGTGGCGCTCGCCTTAGACCCGCGCCCTTTCGTGATACGAGTCGGCACATCTAGCATGTGTATACGTATCGGATTGATGCGGGCCGTTTTCATTCTCCAGATTTCGTAATAAAGGGAGGGGGGTCTCATTTCGGGGGGGTCTCTTCCAGGCTATCTTGGAGGGCCTGGGGGGTCTGGGGACGATGTTTTGGAGGGTTCTCCCACGGGGGAGGTCTGAAATGGCTTGTCTTGGAGGGTCCAGACCCCCTCCCTTTTATTACGAAATCTGGAGTATACGTATCCGATTGAGGCGGGCCGTTCTCAGAATGCGGTTCTTGCCTTCGCGCCGCGCACATGCGTCTCAACCACTTTGCGGGACCTGCACGGAGGGAGGGCGGCTCCTTTTGCAACGCGCGGCTCTCTCGTCGCAAAAGCACCGCGCGGGTCCGTCTTTAAAAAAAGGGCGCAGGGCCCTCACAGAAGGAGGGCACCAACTATACACCAACACCGATCCTGGCCCAGGATCACCCTGGGCCCAGGATCGGTGTATATGCCTTCTTGCGCAAGGCAGGAGGGCGTATACACCGATCCTGGGCCCAGGGTGATCCTGGGCCAGGATCGGTGTTGGTGTATAGTTGGTGCCTTCCTACACAAGGAGGGCGGCGCCTTTTCCGCAGATGTGGTTCTCGCTTCGGTGCCGCGCGCATTTGTGGCTTCAAACTTAAAGCATCATCAAGCGCTGCACGGGCTTTTGGGGATGAATGAAGTCCAGGAGCGGTGCTCCTGCAATCGTCGGGACTGTCGGGGCGCAACGGTCACGGCGTTTCGCGGTTTTGAATTCCCAGGGATTGCGTCCTGGCGCGATTCAGGATCGTTAAGACGCAACCGTAACATTGATTCGCGGCGTTGATGTCCCAGGAATGGTGTTTTGGCACGGTTGATGATTCTCACACGGTTCCATCTGGAGCCTGGCAAGCTTGTCCTGGCACTCGGCAATCTGCTTGTCCAATGAAGCCACGAACTTCTCATTCTTGGAAAGCGAATCTTGAGCGTCACGACGCTGCAAAAGAGGGAGCGAGTCCTTGACCGACTCGACCGAAGACTTGACACACGTAGCCGTCTTCTGGATACTTGCAGCGAGCGCGTCACGCTCTGGGAATTCTTCTTTGAACTGTACCATGAGCAGGGCCATCTGGGCAAGCATGGCTGCGGGAGTACGGGGCGGCGCGAGGGCACCTCCTTTGCCACCCTCACTCCCACCTTTCCCACCACCCTTCTTGCCCTTGGCCCCCTTTTTGTCCCAACTGTCAGCCTTGGGCGGACCGTACTGCCATTGACCACCAGGCTGACGAGCAGCAATAGGGTCAACAGGAGCCACTTGACGAATGGGAGCCCAACAGTTCGCACACCATTTGTACCACGGCTTGTTGCACTTGATCGCGCCACACGCCGTACACTTTGCCCCACCATCGCCTGGGGCCATGGGACAACTCTGGAGAAAGAGGGAGACCCTGGCAGCGGGGCGCTGCCACCAGGGAGGAAAGATGTCGGACTGAACAGTCCTAGCTCTGCCGCGGACTAGCGGTATCCGTGAAAGCCAATGCGGGCACAGCCCGCCAAAGCAAAAAACCTTGAGCCAAAATGGCTACGGACAGGAGGAGGAAGAGGAGGAGGAGGAGGAGGAGGAGGAGGAGGAGGAGGAGCCAGGAATGGGTCGAGAGCTCTGGGGGTCGTCGCTCTGACGCCCCAGGCGAAGCCTGGATTCGGACCCTCCCCCGCGCCGAACCCTGAGAGCCTTGTCACACCGGGCACTTCCGCTCCATTCCGGGCCCCGCGGGACCCTGACCTTCCAGGAGGGCCAAAAAATAGCACCCGACCTAAAAACCTATCCCAGAGTTATTCTACGTCTTGGTTTTAGGCTGTTTCGTTTAGTTTTTTAGGTTTTTAGGTATCCAGTGCAACAAAAATAGCTCTCTGGAACGTCAGGGGACCTTCACAGATGCGTCCGGCTCGAAAATGACGCAGAAAGACTGGCTCTGGGCTCTGGTCGGGATTTTCTGCCATGCTACACTTGTTGGAACGTCGGATCTCATGGGGGCTCCCTGAGATTTCTCCCGTGCGCCAGCGATCTGGCTCGAGGAATGGCGCAGAAAGATTTACCAGTTTGTGAGGGCCTATCCCTCACAAGGATTCCCTCAGTTTTGTGATTTCCTATCCCAGTTTGTGTGGCGATCTTAAGGATTCCCTCAGTTTCTGAGGGCCTATCTTCAAGATTGTCCTCGCTTTTTGCTCGCCCATCTTAGGGATAGGGATAGGTTCGAGGCTGGTTAAAGATGCAATCCAGGGCTCTGGTCGCGATTTTTTGCGATGTCGCAGTGTTCTGTTGTGCCACGTCGGATCGCAGGGGGTTACCTGGGTGCTCCCCCGTGCGCCAGCGCCACCCGCAGTGCTCCCGATGCTCGGACCGGCCCTCGCGTGAGGTCGGGCATGTTTTTTTCTACGGGAAGGCTGCTCGATTACACCTGAGGAAACCCCAATCAGTGGATGATTTGGAAATTCGTCGTATGGATCTTGAGTTCGATTGTGAGATCGATTATGAGATCGATCGTGGAATCGAAGGAGGACGATTGTAAGGTCGATCGTGAGACCGAGAGTGACATCGATTCAATGAGATCGATAGGGAGATCGATCGCGAGATCGCTCGTGCGATCTCTAGTGAGCTCGCTTGTGAGATCGATGGTGAGATCGATTGTGAGATCGATGTTGATATCGATAGAGAGGTAGGAAATAAGATCGATGGTGAGACCGATCGATAAGAAGATCGACCAGGAACCAGGGAACCTGGGAACCTCGCCGCCCACCGAAATCGGCCCCGAACCCGGAACCGGGAAGCCGGGAACCCGAAACCGCGTGCGACCAAAATCAGTGGGAAATGTTCGCCAAATCCTTCAACCTCCGCTACGACCCCTTCAGTGCAAACACTGATTGGGGAAAATAGTCCCCAAAAATACGGGACGATTTTTGATTGTTACGATATACGCTTACATCTATATATATATATATTTATTTAAATTGTTTTTTCTGATTTTTCATGGTTCCTTCAACATCCACCTGTAGGAGGACATGCCCGACCTAACCCTCGTGGGAGGCCACATCTTGCACCGCTCCGTCTCTCCCGCCAGATCACTGCGGAGGCCTCCTTGGTGATTTTCGGCGTCTGGGGGCCCTTGCCAGGCCCTGGGGCACTCGGGACCCAGACCCCCTCGAATCATGGAAAAATCGCGACTGGAGGTTTTTCGTTATTTTCGACCCCGGGCCCTAGGGGACCTCGCGGGGCCTCGGGACCGTCAACAAAACGACGCAGGATGAAAAGCCGGTCCTGGGGAATGGGTCCAGACCTTTTTGGGAGTCGCGTCATCTAAAAATCATGACGTCGGTGGTCTGGGGAGGAAGCGCAGGTCCCTGGGAGGAGGGTCGGGGCCGCGTGGGGAGGCACGTCCTTCCAGAGTCGGAGCGGCCCAAGCAGGCGTAGGAAGAGCAGGCAGGAAGACCGACAGCTGCATCGGCGATGCGGTTCGATGTGGAGAACGATCTTCTCCACGCCGACGTCGCCGATGCCTCGCCGACGCCTCGCCGATGCATCGCCGATGCGCCGCCGATGCATCGCCGATGCACCGCCGATGCATCGGCGATGCGGCGCGATCCTGCGACCCCGTCCACTCGGACCCCATCCATGAAGCCTCCCTCAGCCACGCGCAGGGGGGGGGAGGGGGGAGGGGGGAAGGCCTCTTAGGGGCACCCCTGCTTCCAAGAGGCCTTCCCTCCTCTCCCTACCCCCCTGTGCGCGCCGCCAGCTCTACTTGAACAGGGTTCGCCGTCGGCGCCACCACGGGCGTTGGCAGCTCGGGGGGCGAGCGTCGCCCGCCCGACGGAGGCAACTACTGGTTTCGGGCAAGATCCTGCGGTGGGCCTCGTGCCCGCTTCCCCTGCCCATCCGAGGCGTTCCAGCAAAGGACCTTGCTTTTGAGGGTCGAAGGAGTTGGCATCTCTTCCTCGGCGGATGCCGGCGGAAGGGCGGCGGAGGGTCGGCGGAGGTAGAACGAGGCCGCCTCCGCCGGCGGAAGCTGGCGGCAGGGCGGCGGGAGGTGGCGGCAGTACAGCATACGCCCCGAAGAAATGACCACATTGTTGGGTTCATGGTTTCCGGAATGCGCCACTTCGGGCGCGCCCACACAGGCCACCCTTACCCCGCAAGCGCGTTGAAAACGATTCGAAAGCGCTTTCCCACCACCCTCCCTACGATAGGTTCGTGCGGCGATGGCGCGCTGGCGACGCCAGCGAAGGCGTTCAAGATGGAGTCCTGCGACGCGGAAGCACCGATAGACACGGTAACGGCACTGGACCTGACTGAATTCAATATTGACCGATTTGGGCCGCGATCGGCTGGTTCCAGGTTGACATAGGGGAACGAAGAATGACCTTAAACATGAAAATTCGGAGGTCCGCGCGGATTTCTTGGATCCGCGCTGGACCTCCCTGGCGGCGCCTCTGGCGCCGGCGCCGCCCAGCCGAGAAGTCCGCGCGGACCTCCGAGTTTTTCTGGTTACGGCATCCTTCGCCCTTCTATCGGGGAAACGTAAAACTCGAGTAAGCCGGAACTCGGGTTTGCCGACTTTTTTTTTGACGAGCGCGTCCTGGGTTTTGACGGCCCCGTTTTCGTGGGATGTCTGCAGCGGGAGCCCGCGTCAAATTTCAGATTGGGTCTCGTCATTTTTATGATGGTCCCCGTCAGGCCAACCCGAGTCCCCCGTACCCGAGTCTTACGTCTCCCCGACTCTAGGACGATCGGCGCGGTGTCACGAAGCCTCCGCGCGCGTCGACGCCGCGCGAGCCTGCCGTGCCAGGTGGCGAAGCACATCGACGCCGGCAAGGCGCAGGCCCTCTGTGCGCCGGGCACGGGGCGCGCGGCTCGGGAGGGGCCTCCTCCTCCTCCTCCTCCTCCCTCCTCCTCCTCCTCCTTCCTCCTCCTCCTCCTCCCTCCTCCTCCTCCTCCTCCTCCTCCTCCTCCTCCTCCTCCTCCTTCTCCCTCCTCCTCCTCCTCCTCATCCTCCTCCTCCTCCTCCTCCTCCTCCTCCCTCGGGAGGTGCGGTGAGGGGCCCGGGCCCCCACCGCAGCGCACCCCAGATGTAAGTCGGGCATGTCCCTCTACGGGAGGAGGGGTCAAGCATTGTCAAAACATAGTTGGTCAGGGGACGACGTTTCGAGACTTCTGTTGCACATGCTGTTTGGAGCATGTTCTGAGTATTCGTTACTTGCCTCCAAAGTCCGCCTGTGGGGGACATGCCCGACCTGACCCCAGATGTCCAGCGCAGAGGAGAGCATCGCTACATGTCTAGGCCTCCCCGATGGGGTCGGAGTACATGGAGTCGGGGGATCGCGCCATTTCGCCGATACTTCGACGATGCGGCTCGATTTGGAGCCTGGTTTTCTCTCCACGCCGACGCTGCCGATGCATCGCCGACGTCGCCGATGCATCGCCGATGCATCGCCGATACATCGGCGATGCATTGGCGATGCGGCGCGATCCTCCGACCCCTATGTTCTCGGGCCCCCATCCTGGAGGCCTCTGACGTATGAGGCGTTCCGGAAAGGGCCTCGCCTTCGAGGGGCGAAGAGGTTGCCATCGCTTCCGTGGCAGGAGGCCACGGAAGGGCGGCGGGAGCTGGCGAAAGGGCAACGGGGGCGGCTCCACCGGCAGAAGAAACACGTTGCCTTCCATCACCACCCACCAAACCACCCCAACCCAACCCGAAGGCTCAGACTTACCCTCGATGTCTAGTGGGGGGGGGGTCCAGGAACATTGGAAAAGCACACATGGAGCTCATACCCCCCCCCCAGCCCGAAATTCGGGTCTTCGGGTTGGGCTGGGGTGGTCTGGTAGGCAGTCCTTCCCAGAGGTGACAGCGCTTTTTGGCTTCAGGGGTGCAGGAGCCCGCCGCCCGTGTCCCTCCAGCTCCGGCGCCCAGGGCGGCCGCTCTCAGGCCCCATGCAGGGGCGCGAGAAGCGCGGCGGCCCGTGGGCGAAGCACGGGCGAGGGATGGCGTCGAGAGTCCGTGGGCACGGTTGCCAGCGCTGGAGCACACAGGAGAAGCCGCAGGACCGCAGGAGGGGGGGCGCCGCCCACCCCCCCGCTGGAGGGTTTCTCCGAGGGGCTTAGGCGACCCCTCCTCCTCCTCCTCCTCCTCCTCCTCCTCCTCCTCCTCCTCCTCCTCCTCCACCCTCCTCCTCCTCCTCCTCCTCCTCCTCCTCTCCGCCTCCTCCTCACCTCCCCTCCTCCTCCTCCTCCTCCTCCCTCCCTCCTCCTCCTCCTCCTCCTCCTCCTCCTCCACCTCCCCCTCCCCTCCTCCCCTCCTCCTCCTCCTCCTCCTCCTCTCCTCCTCCCCTCTCCTCCCTCCCTCCTCCTCCTCCTCCTGCACCTCCTCTCCTCCTCCTCCTCCTCCTCCTCCTCCTCCTCCTCCTCCTCCTCCTCGGGTCGCCTACGGCCCTGGGGGTAACCGTGCGACCCCCCCGCTCTTCCTCGCCGCCCTCTGCGTGCCGCAAGTCGTCGGTGCAGCGCGGCCTGGTTCAGGTTCAGTCGGGCACGTCCCTCTACAGTCGGGGGCGGCAAAGAGGGGGGTGATGGGTGATGACTAGGGGGGGGTGGATATCATGGCGGGGGCCATGATATTTCCCCAGGTTTCATGGCGCCTTCTCTTATTTCATTACGTCCCTGGCCCCCCCGCTGGGCCGCGCACATGCCGCCGGTCATGATTTGCACCCCCCCCTCTTGGACACCCCCCTCTTGGCCGCTCACGATACGGGGGGAATATTCAAAAATAATCCAAAAATAGTCTGGGGACGATTTTGTTGTAAAGTTATGTTGTGTGACTATTTTGGTGTATTTGTTTTGATCAGTTTCGAGTTGTCGTCCAGCCTGTAGGAGGACATGCCCAGCTTAAGGTTATGGGCCAGTGTGCTGCGCGTGCACCGGCGACCGACAAAAAGTGGCTGCGCGTGTACGCGACAGCCCGTTTGGCTGGCCCGACAGCGCGCGTGCGGGCCGACTCTGCCGCGCTGCGACATGAGAAAAAGTGTACTCCACCCTCCTCCTCCTCCACCTCCTCCTCCTCCTCCTCCACCACCCTCCTCCTCCCTTCTCTCCTTCTCCTCCTCCTCCTCCTCCACCTCCCCCTCCTCCTCCTCCTCCTCCTTCTCCTCCTCCTCCTCCTCCTGCACCTCCTCCTCCTCCTCCTCCTCCTCCTTCTCCTCCTCCTCCTCCTCCTCCTCCTTCTCGGGTCGCCTACGGCCCCGGGGGTAACCGTGCAACCCCCCCGCTTTCCCTCGCCGCCCTCCGCGTGCCGCAAGTCGTCGGTGCAGCGCGGCCTGGTTAAGGTTAAGTCGGGCACGTCCCTCTACAGGGGGACTATTCAAAAATAATCCAAAAATAGTCCGGGGACGCTTTTGTAAAATAGTCTGGGACGACGACGCAGAGGGGAGCGACAGATCGGAGACCTAGAGGTTGACACCAGCACCAATAATAAAGACGGGGTGGCTCCACCGAGGGCAGATGATCCCGATCTCGGTGATGGTGGTAATATTCGGGCTGTCCAGGTTCGGGTATAGCCAGGACCCTGGTGAAGGGGAGCCGGTTAGTGATTGGGCCCCGAAGCCCAAGATATGGACTGGAATCACTAAACCAGGTCTGCCGTAGCTGGTCTTTTTCGGGCGACGGCAGTTCCGGTTAGTGGAACGGGGCGGGGGTGGCGTCCCCCGGTACACGTCACCAAGCCAGGTCCCACTAAACCCAGTCCTGCCAACGCCCGACAGGTGGCTGGAATATTACCACCAACGCCAGAATCTAGGACCATCTTGCCCCAGTGGAGGCAGTTCCCTGTGCTGGTGCTGGTGCCCTTTTCCTGGTCTCCAAGCAGAGATGACAAGGGAGGCGGGACTGACAGGAGTCGGCGACGAAATCCGAACACTACCCTCGCCGATCAACGATTCAGGCAACCCGATGGGCGGCGGGGGGCTTCCCGGAGTTCGTCGAACACATGGCGAAGTCCGAAACCTACCCACGCCTCTCATCGATCCGGGAGAATCGATGGTTAGTGGAGATAGGGTTCGGATGCCGCTAGCTCACGAGGGAGAAGCAGGGAGGTGGGGAGAGGGAAGAGGGAGTAGTGATAGTCGGTCCACCGAGGGGGCGCTGTCGTGGCGACAGGCACGCCACGCCGAGCCGACTTGTCTGCTCGGGCGAGACTGAAGTGGGCGAATTGCGTAACCTAGAAACCACAACTTGGCCGAACTATCTGGGAGCTGGCAACCCGCAAGTCTCTGTGAGGCTTTCCTGTCGCTGTCGGCGCGGGGGGATGAGAGCAGCACTGTGGAGGAGGATTAGGGGGAGGAGCAGGCAGGGTGAGGAGGACGCGGAGCCTGAGCCACTTTCGCAGTCCAGACCGCCCTCTGGAAAGGTGGTCTTCTTGGCGGAGTCCTGCAACGAGGCGACCTACAAGAAGCTCGTGCAAGGACAGGGGGAACGCGGGAGGCAGGAGGAGGAGGAGGAGGAGGAGGAGGACGGAAATGGGGAGGACTAGGAGAGGGCCAGGCTGCGTTATTGGTTCTGCATTGCGCCCCCCTTCCGTCCCAGACCCCCTTCTCATTAGCCCCCGCAAGCAATCTTGGTTCACTGCGAATAGGCTCCCTGGAAGGACGAGCGGCCTGGCGGGCCGCGAGTCAGGTCCCAGCGTTTTTTTTTGGAACGCAGCTGCCCTCCGCTGTTCGACCGATGACAACTGCCCCACAAGGTAGGGTTATAAAGTTTAGTAGGCGCCCAGCGAACTCAGGAGGGGAAAAAACACACAGACACAATTAATCGTCGATCCCCAGAAAATATTGGAAAATATGGGAAGTGGGGGGAAGACAAACACCGAGAAACTATAGGAATATATGGGGAGTATGTTTATTTGTGTGTATTTATTTGTGTGTCCTGGGGCCCCTTCACGAACGCCCCTCCTTGAGAAGGGACCACCTCCGCCCGAGCAGTGGTTTCAAGAGGTTGGGCTTGTGACCGTATGCGCTGACGGAGTCAGTTCGGTCGCAAACCATGGGAGCCTGGTATAGCCTCTGAATTGGGTCTTTGGCGCCGACTTGGCGTAGGCTAGCGCAGATCAGCGTCGATTTAGCGTCGACTACAGTCGATTAGCGTCGATTTAGCGTCGATTGGCGTCGATTTGCAAGAGCCGACGAGATGGTATGGGAGGCCCCCTATGAGTTGCCACCAGGTAAGTCTCAAGCGAGGTCTTGGTTTCGAACACGAGTGGTCCTCCATCGGTGCAGTCAACAGCTGCGCGCTTCGGTTGGTCGTGGCAAGCGCGGATGTCCCAGGCGAGAGCCCAAGTTCGAGAAGGAGCCGCCGATCCTCTTTGCAAGTGATGTATCATATAAAAAACAAAAGAACAAACAGCACGTAACGAAGAAGGGGGCCTGCGCGGAGCAGAAGCGAGAGGCCAGTGCTGACAACGACTCGGCGAAGGCGCCGGGGACTCGCCGACGAGCGCGCGCGTCGCCCGAGGCGAGGGGCCCGCCCTCCGTCCGCGCATCCCTGCTGGAAGGCGCTGCGACGCGCGCGTGCGGCGCCGAGGCGAGGATCCTATCTCGACGGCGACGCCCCCCCTGCGTGTACAGTCGGGGGCGGCAAAGAGGGGGGGGATGACTAGGGGGGGGGGTGGATATCATGGCGTGGGTCATGATATTTCCCCAGATTTCAGGGCGCCTCCTCTTATTTCATTACGTCCCGGGCCCCCCCGCTGGGCCGCGCACATGCCGCCGGTCATGATTTGCACCCCCCCCCCCTCTTGGACACCCCCCTCTTGGCCGCTCCCGATACAGGCGGCCCCGATTAGCAGGTCGAGCCTGCCAGGTCAAGGGTACCCTCGTGTCCCGTGTCTTGCGGCCCATGCCTCCTGCACTTCTGTGGCAACGTGGCCCTCGGGAGGGTCTCGTGTCCTCTCGCGTGTCCTCTCCGATCGAGTCCGACTGTACTCCACATCCTTTATGAATCGTCCCCCGGGTCCGGTTTTTTAAGGCGCCTTTTTTGTATCTGGGGGGGGTTTCGGTTTACTAGGGCGTTTTGTTTGGATTGGAGCTTAGGGGGTCCGGTTTATGCAGGCGTCCCGTCGAAGAGGGGGGTCTGGAATATTAGGTCGCATTTGGAGGTGGGTCCAGTTTTTTAGGGAGGGTCGATTAAATAAGGGATTTGGAGTACTTGTTGGAAAAATCGGTCTGACGAGTGGGCGCGGCCTCCAAGGCGACGCCCCCCGTTTGACAGCGCCCCGCCCTCCCGCCGCGCAGGCTGTTGGCAGGCTCGAGCTCCAATACCGAACGCGGAGAGGCAGTCTGGGCGAAACGCCCGGACCGCATCACCGCCACGCCTCGTGGCGCGAGAGAGTGCTCAAAGGAGGAGCAGGTACCCATGCCGCTGCACTTCGCTCGTTTCTCCCCTCTCGGGCCTCTCGGGAGGCTCTCGTCGCCACCCCTGGTTTCTCCTCGAGATCTGGTCAGAACGCACCCCGGGAGAGGCCCGGGGAGTAGCGGTATCGGCACTGTTTTGGTTCCCCCAAGTGAGGGAGAGGGAATTACGAGCATTCTGAATTCGCAGGGATGGAGGCGGAGGAGGAGGGAAGTCACATTGGTGTCACC
The DNA here is from genome assembly GCA_963575745.1 of Prorocentrum cordatum. Taxonomy (NCBI): domain Eukaryota; class Dinophyceae; order Prorocentrales; family Prorocentraceae; genus Prorocentrum; species Prorocentrum cordatum. Next base: position 288,050 of record CAUYUJ010013925.1, on the reverse strand, counting down.
TCACGACGCGATGGCGAAGCTGGCCGGCGCGGGCGTTCAAGATTCAAAGGCCCCCGCGGGACTTTTAGGGAGCAGCTCACGGCGCGGAGTGCAAACGATAGGTGGG
>CAUYUJ010013925.1:270359-282844 GCA_963575745.1 Prorocentrum cordatum | reverse complement strand
CGTTGTCTCGCCTCGCCCTGCTCCGAAGCCCACACGGTGTGACCCGTGCCGCTGTGACAGAGAGAGTGTCCCTTCTCCCTCCGTCGCCCCCTCCCAGTCATGTCTCCTGCACCGTGGCCCCTTCTCCTGCCTCCGTCCCTTCCTCCTCTGCCTCGTCCCCCTCCCCCCTTGTGAGCCTGCGATGCTCGCGAACAGCGTCGCGGCTGCGGGCGTTGGCCACGGCATGTGTTAGGGTGGCGCATGCATGTTAGTTGCTGGTGGAGCGCTTGTTGGGGGAAACAAATTATCCTGCCTCCTGCGCGCGTGCTTCTGTACGCCACAGAGCGCCCATCAGGCTTGGCATCGAGGGTTCGTCAACACCCGGTGGCGTGTCGATTGTGCTGGCTTTGCGTGTCGCGCGGTGGCCAAAGCCTTGGAGACAAGCGCTGTGTTGTTCGCCGTGTCACGCCTCGCGCTGAGACAGACACGCAAATAGCAACTATTTGTCATCACGTGCGCGGAGGGGGCTCCGACGGGGGCTATGCTCTGAGCGAGTGCCAGGGAGGTGGGGCAGGGACCTCTTCGCCCCGCCCTGCGAACGGGAACCGTGGCCCGAGTTGCCCCTTGTCATCGGCATTCTGCCGAAACGGTGCCGTCATCGGCCAGCGATTTCAGCACCAGCTGCATGCTGTGTGCTCTTCGTCGTGTGTGTCACCGTCCACCGTTGGTTGTGCCGTCGACGCACAGCCGCCCACACAAGTTCACTAACGCGCAGACGTCTCCCGCCTTTCCGTGCCAAGGCCCGCCAGAAAGTGGGGGGCGAGTCGAAAAAACGTTGGTTCTGATAGGGCGAAGAGATCTATTCATATCCGGCCTGGCCAGCGGCGAGGATTCCGTAGAAGTGTCGTGGCCTGGGTCTGAAGAGGAGGACGTGGGAGGAGGGGACATCCCCAAATGGGGGGTCGGCGGACATGACGAACTACCTCGCGAAGTGAGCCCCCTTCCTTTCTTGCTGGGAGAAGGAAGCACCCAGCCGCCTGCGGGCAAGCTCTGCCACCTCTTCCACCGCAGCGCCGGCGGCGCTCACGCGGGGAAGGCTCTGCCGAGCCCTCTCGCGCTGGCCTCTGCGGGCGCCCCTGCGGGCGCCTGCACGGCCGCCTCGATGGCTTCTCGAGGCTCGACCCTGCAAGAGGCGCATCACAAGACGTGCGGCAGCCCATACGGACTTCTCCCGGAGCCCTCCACTTGGCATCGCTCGGACGTGTGCATTCTTCCCTCGCCGAAGACCGTCGAGGAGCATCCTGGATCATTTCGCGAAAAGGCCACGCACGAGACCAACAAAAAAGCACAGGGAATGGACCTCCGAGGGATGGCCAGTCCACCCTCAGAGCACGCTCCGTGCCCGCCTCGTGCCCGCCGCGAGCGCTGGCCGGCGCACTCCTGCCGCCCGGTGGGCCGGGAGGCGCCCGCGGCGCCCGCGGCGTGCGCGCGGCGTGGCGGTGCCAGGCTATATCTTGGCATCGCTCGGACGTGTGCATTTTTCCTTCGCCGAGGGCCGTCGTGGAGCATCCTGGATCATTTGGCGAAAGAGCCACGCGCGAAACCGAAAAAGCACAGGGAATGGACGTCCGAGCGATGGCCAGTCCACCCTCAGAGCACGCTCCGTGCCCGCCTCGTGCCCGCCGCGAGCGCTGGCCGGCGCACTCCTGCCGCCCGGTGGGCCGGGAGGCGCCCGCGGCGCCCGCGGCGTGCGCGCGGCGTGGCGGTGCCAGGCTATATCTTGGCATCGCTCGGACGTGTGCATTTTTCCTTCGCCGAGGGCCGTCGTGGAGCATCCTGGATCATTTGGCGAAAGAGCCACGCGCGAAACCGAAAAAGCACAGGGAATGGACGTCCGAGCGATGGCCAGTCCACCCTCAGAGCACGCTCCGTGCCCGCCTCGTGCCCGCCGCGAGCGCTGGCCGGCGCACTCCTGCCGCCCGGTGGGCCGGGAGGCGCCCGCGGCGCCCGCGGCGTGCGCGCGGCGTGGCGGTGCCAGGCTATATCTTGGCATCGCTCGGACGTGTGCATTTTTCCTTCGCCGAGTGCCGTCGTGGAGCATCCTGGATCATTTGGCGAAAGAACCACGCACGAAACCAAGAAGAACACAGGGAATGGACGTCCGAGCGATGGCCAGATATTGGCAGAGGGGGTGCCTTGTGGCCGCCGGGTGCGCGCGGCGTGGCGGTGCTCGGGGCGTGCGGCTGGTGCGCGCCCGCGCCCAGCTCGTGCCCGCCCACCGTCTGGAGGATCAGTTTTCGGGGACCTCGCAGGCGGTGGATATGGATATATTCGGGCCCCCGGGGGCCAAAATATATCCATATGGATATATTCGGGCCCCCGGGGATCAGTTTTCGGGGGCCTCGCAGGCGGTGGACATGGATGTATTCGGGCCCCCGGGGGGGCCAAAATACATCCATATCCACCGCACACACGGGCACCAGGGCGTCGGTTCCCAGGCGGTGGGTATGGATGAGTCCCCGCCTCGCTGAGCGTGTCAAGGTCTTCGTATGAGCAGTTGCGCGACGTGTGGCGCACCCCATACGTTGCACGGCAGTGCTACATGGACTGCTGCACAGCACCTGGCACCACAGCACCTTGGTGTATTGCACCACGCAGATTGCACTCCACAGTTTGCATCTTTGCACCAGGAATGTCTTATCCCACAGACTGCACCAGATCATGTGCACCACCCAGCTCGTGGCTGGCCCGTTGCCGCACCGTGGCCGCCTCGTGCGCTGGTTGGCACCTCCAAACCCACACGCTCACTGCATCTCAATTCTTTCTTGCACCACGCAGATTGCATCCCAGAGCTCACCACACATAGTTTGTGCACAGCGAGAGTGCAACATAGTCCACCGCCCAGGGCCCCTGCACAGGCAAGCATCTTGTTTCTGGAACTACGGTGAGAGGAGGGCATCGACCCTCGAAAGTTGAGAACGCTGCACAGCTCACTCCAGACAGCAGACGCTCGGGAGGGGAAAGAACATACAGACACAACGAAGCGTCGATTCCCCCGGAAACATTGGGAAAACACGGGAAGTGGGGGGAAGACGAAATTACAGAAACTATTGGAAATATGGGGGAATCCTGGGATCTCTGTGTATTTCATGTGTGTGTGTGTGTGTGTGTCTCTGGGCCCCCTCAGACGCGTCTACCCAGACTCGACCCCAGCCTTTGGCCGCGGAGGTGCCCGGACCTCCGACGAGCTCCCTGCGCCAGCGCGCGGCCCCCAGCGGACCCCTCGACCCCTTCGCCGTGGGCAGCCTTCCGACGGCTCCACGCACCCGCGAGCGGCCCCGCTGGGGAGGCCGAGCGCATGGATCACCAAGCGCGCTGCGCTACCCGCAGAGTGCCTACTCTCAGTATCGTTTCACCGATCCCCATCCCCATCCCAGGTGGGGCCCAGGCCACGCGAGTGGGGATAGAGATCGGTGAAACGATGCTCGTGCTCGCAAGCGTCCGAAAAGCAGATGTTTGCTTCGATGAGACTTATCGTAGGTCCCACGCGACGGATCCCGGTCACTTGCGAGGAGTAACTTTGCGAGCAGTTCGGATTGACCCGAAATGGGCTCCAGCTACAAGGGGGTGGTGCAATAGATGTGGTGCAATCGATGTGTGAGGTTGCATTACGTCTGGGGCGTGCAGTACATTTCCGGGGCGCTGATGTAGTGCTGGACGTCCGCGTGCAATGCATCCGACGCAACACGATGCAGTCCAGCTCTCTGGCGCCATGCGATGGCAATACAGTTGCCCCCAGTCTATTGCACCACCCCCTCTCCGCTGGACTTCCCTCTTTGGGTCGGCCAGCGGCAGTGGACCGCGCTCGTCTTTTCGAGCGCCCCCGTCTCGATCTTCCCGAGGCGTCCGAGGTCTGGTCTTATGTCGGGCCTGCCCCCCATACAGGGGGATTTTCGACGAAAAATAACGAATACCTTCAAAATACCCCAAAGTGACAGAAAATATTCAAAAAATAGTCCCCAGACTATTTTTGGACTATTGTTCGACTATTTTTTGGGTATTTTGCATTTTTCGTCGACAATCCCCCTGTAGGGGGACAGGCCCGACATAAGTCTGGTCCCGGTGGTGGTGGCGGCTCCGCGGCGCGCCCAGGGGGGGAGGGCAGAGGGCGTGGAGGCCCGGAAGGCCTCCAGCCTTTGCAGAGGCCTTCGAAGCCTTCTCCCGAGCGCCACGGAGGGCTCCCCAGAACGCTGGGGGGTCTCTCAGACGCCCCGCCGCCTCTTGAGAATCATGGCCGCTTCCGAGTCTGGTCCTCGGGTCATACTTCGGGTCTCGTGCGGCCGTTCGGGACGATCCGAGCACCCCCCTGGCGCCTTTCCGCGAGGCGCAGTCGCTGAGAAGCAACTCTGGAACGCCGCCGAGAACCGACGAAAACGCCCGAAAGCCTCGAGCCTCGAACCCTGACTTCGTCGTCGTCGACGTCGTCGTCGTCTACGTCGTCGTCGTCGTCGTCGTCGTCGTCGTCGTCGTCGTCGTCGTCGTCGTCGTCGTGGTCGTCGTCGTCATCGTCGTCGTCGTCGTCGTCGTCGTGTTCGTGGTCGTGGTCGTCGTCGTCTTGGTCGTGGTCGTGGTCGTGGTCGTGGTCGTGGTCGTGGTCGTGGTCGTCGTCGTCGTCGTCGTCGTCGTCGTCGTCGTCGTCGTCGTCGTCGTCGGCTCGCCGCCGTGTGGTGGATGGCTTCCTTCTCTGCGCTGGTCCACGGCCGCCCGCAGCCTCGCGCTCCTTCGGCAGCGAGAGGCGGCCTGTGCTGCCCGGCGCCGCCCCGCGCGGCAAAAAGCGGCAGAGCGAGGTGCAGCTCGGCGCCGCCGCCCGCCTGGCCACCTCCCCCGCTCTCCTCCTCCTCCTCCTCCTCCTCCTCCTCCTCCTCCTCCTCCTCCTCCTCCTCCACCCCTCCTCCTCTTCCTCCTCCTCCTCCTCCTCCTCCTCTCCTCCTCCTCCTCCCCTCCCCCTCCTCTTCCTCCTCCTCCTCCTCCTCCTCCTCCTCCTCCTCTCCTCCTCTCCTCCTCCTCCCTCCCTCCTCCCTCCCCCTCCTCCCCTGCTGCTCCTCTCCTCCTCCTCCTCGTCCTCCTCCTCTTCCTTCTCCTCCTCCGCCTCCTGCTCCTGCTCCTCCTCCTGCTCCTCTCTCCTCCTCCTTCTCCAGCTCCTCCTCCTCCTCCTCCTCCTCCTCGCCTCCTCCTCCTCCTCCTCCTCCTCCTCCTCTCCTCCCCCTCCCTCCTGCTGCTGCTCTTCTCCTCCTCGTCCTCCTCCTCCTCCTCCTCGTCCTCCTCCTCCTCCTCCTCCTCCTCCTCCTCCTCCTCCTCGTCCTCCTCCTCCTCCTCCTCCCCCTCCTCCCCGAGCAGCGTCGTCATCACTACGGAGCTTCTAGGAGTGGATCTCTCTACCTGCGCCGGTGGGCCAGGTGCACAGGTCCATCAAGGACCCAGAGCCCGAGCAGGACGAGCTGCACGTGAACTGGACCAGCCTGGTGCACCCCGTCGACACCATCGACGCCAGGGTTCAGCGCCGGCACAAGCTGTGGCAGGCAGAGGGCGCCTCGCGCGAGGAGATCCTGAAAGCCTGCGAGCTGGTGCGCGACCACGCCGTGGTCGAGCAGCTGGAGCCGCTCACGGTCCAGCAGGTCAGGGACGCCCTCGCCAAGATGAAGGCGCGGGCAGGCATGGGCGTGGACCGCCCGTCGCCCATCGACTTCGCGCGGCTTCCCGACGAGGGCATCCAGGAGTTGTGCGACCTCTCCCAGATGATCGAGGAGGGGCTCACGTGGCCGTGGCAGGTGATGTGCGTCCTGGGCCGCCTCCTGGGCAAGAAGTCGGGCGGCGACCGTTGCATCGGGCTCCTCCCGATGGTGTGCCGCGTCTGGTCCCTAGCAAGAGAGGATCACACCCGCGGCTGGGTAGAGGACCAGGATGATTTCTGGGACGCCGCAGTCGCGGGCAATAGCCCGCTGGCGGAGGCTTTCGCCAGAGCGCTGGAGGACGAGGTGCAGTCCACCGTTCGACTTCCTCACGGGCAGGCGCTCTTGGATGTCGAGGCCTTTCGACGGAATCCAGATGCCCGTCTTGGCCGACGGCGCCCTCAAGAAGGGCTTCCCGCCCACCATCTTGTTTTTGGAGATGCGGATGTTTCTGGCTCCACGTATGTTGTCGCAAATACCGTCATTCAGGGGTCCAGGAGCGGCACGCGGTTCGCCAAGTGCCTCACGGCTTTCGTGTGCAAGATGTTCATGATCGCGCATCCAGCTATGTCGCAGAGGATCGGGTCGACGATGAGTAGTTGGTTCGAGGCATCACGTTCGCACGTCTTTGGTCAAGGCAGTTGCCTCCACGGTGCGCGAGTTCAAGCAGCTCGACCTTCGCATCGCGGCCAAGAGCGTGGTCACCTGCGCCTACCACGGGGACGCCCAGTACGTTTCCAGGGCGCTGAGGGCCAAGGGCATCACGGTCAAAACGGTGATGCAGGCGCCGTGCTTGGGCGTCGACGTCGGCAGCGGGCGGCCGCTGGTGCGCGACACGGCACGCAAGCGCGTCGCCAAGGCGGGGCAGTCGCACGGACGCCTCCGCCGTTTCGCGCGAGCTGCCAGGCGCTGGAAGGCCACGGGGCAGCTCCACAGCGAGCGGGGCCCCAGGCCGCCGCGGCCTACGGGCACCGGATCCATGGGTGCTTCGGGTCCGTCATGCTCGCACACCGGCGTCGTCTCGGTGCTGCGGCGGGCTCCAGCGAGCGTGGCAGGTGCCTGACCACCCTACTTGCACTTCGGCTTCCAGGCGCCGACCCAGGAACTGCTTGTCCTCGGCTGTGCCTGTCTCAACGGTTTTCTTCGTGCCTCGTGGAGCCAGGCCTGCGCAAGTCGATCTCTCTTGCCTGGCCCGCAGCAGTGAAGGCCCTCATGGACGTCCCCGAGCAGCAGCAACCTCGGCACGTTCGTGGGCCCATGTCATCGGTGATCTTGTACCTCTTACAGGCGGGATGGACACCGACTACGTCGTGGCAGGTGCCGAGTGACGGGACGATCGAGACCCTTCTCCTCCTTCTCCTGCCTCCTCCTCCTCCTCCTCCTCCTCCTCCTCCTCCTCCTCCCTCCTCCCCTTCATCCATCCCTCCTCCTCCTCCTCCTCCTCTCCTCCTCCTCCTCCTCCTCCTCCTCCTCCTCCTCCTCCTCCTCCTCCTCCTCCTCCTCCCTATGAAGGTTCTGGACCACGAGGGGGCGACGGCAGTCCACGGCTCGGCCCCCAGAGGCCCCCTCGAGAGGGAGCTGGCGAGGATGGTCCATCTTGCGAAGTAGACCACTCCGCCCTGGCGATCCGTGTGGGAGGCCCTCCGGGGTGTCGGGCTGGGCCCGTAACCATCGCCGCCCGAGGGCCCGCGGTCGTGGCTCCGCGGGTCGGGGGGAGGAGGATGTCTCTGGGCGGCGTGTGCGTCAGGGCCAAGGGGAAGTCGGGGGGTGCGCCGTCAGGTGGACCCCCCCTCCACTGCGCCCCCCGCGGCTGGGAGGCACGGACAGGCGACGGGGGCAGCTACAGCCGGGGCGCCGAAGAAGGAACCCTTCTTGTTTGGGAGGGGCTCAGTGTTCCTTAGCTGTTTCACAGTTTGCCTTCGGTTTTCCTCGGGTCTCGATGGGAAATCGAAGCTTAACTTACGGACAAAAGGGGCCTCGTTCCTTATCTAGGGTTCCTTAGGTCAACGCGCCGACTGTAATCAGCAGCTCGGCACGACTGGCGGAGCTGGAGGCGCGAGGCAGCATCAGTGCCGGGACCGCAGCAAGGGCGCGATCGGGAGCCGTGTTTTTAAGCAGTTGTGCCGACGAAGCTCTGCCTGCGGCTCCGGTCGTTTTTTACCTCGCCACGGTCGTGGCGCGCCAGGCAGACGTGGTGGGCGCGGACGACGCGATGGCGGGCGAGGCTCTCGCGCCTGAGTGGGCGCCTCCTGTAGGGTTGCGTGCCTTGGGGAGGTTGCTCGCGGGCCTGTGCCCCGAAGGGGAGCGCAGGCAGGGTCTACGGAACTATTCTCTTTTTCCTCCGCGTTGGGGTGGCTTTACCCCGTCTCAGAATCCATCTGCACTCGAGTAGAGTACTTTGCGATAGCTGTGTAGTTTTAGTCAGAGCAGGACGGGTGTGGATTCCCCGAGGTTTGCTTGCTTGCTTGCTTGCTCTTCCGTCTCTTGCTCCTTCTCTTCCTCCTCCTCCTCCTCCTCCTCTTCCCTCTCCTGTCCCCAACCTCCCACGTCGTGCGCTTTTCAGGGCGTGTCCCACAGACCTCTCGATCCAAGACCGATGTATGATGGTCCCTGGACTGGAAGAGGGCCTCTGGTGCCCGTGGTCGAAGTCTAGGAGTACTGCAGTCGTTGAGCGTCACACGACGTTGGAGGAGGTCTGGGGCCGGTCTTTCGGCCCGAGTCGTCCTTTGATGGCCTTGGGCATCGACACCGGCCTCCGGAGGCCGATAATGGCGGCATCTTTTCAGCCTCGTGTTTTCGGCTTCTGCGGCGACGGTCTCCTAGCCGTGGGCCGCCCGCAAGAGGCGGCTACAAACCGCAAGCGCTGGAGCTCCTCGGCGACGGTCCCCTAGCTCTGGGTCGTGCGCAGGAGGCAGCCGCACACCGCAACCAGCTCTGGCTGGGGCCCATCCTGGCGCCTGACTTGGTGCAGAGGGCGCCTCCTGGTCTCGCAGGGCCTGCGCACCACCCTGGGGCGCAGGATGGCCCTGGCCAAGGACGGTGGTGGTATGTAGCTGCCCTCCTCCTCCTCCTCCTCCTCCTCCTCCTCCTCCTCCTCCTCCTCCTCCTCCTCCTCCTCCTCCTCCTCCTCCTCCTCCTCCTCCTCCTCCTCCTCCTCCTCCTTCCTCCTCTCCTCCTCCTTTTCCTCCTCCTCCCCCTCCTTCTCTCTCCTCCTCCTCCTCCTCCTCCTCCACGTCCTCCTTGCCTCCTGTGGAGAAGGAAGCAGGGGCGGGGGGGGGAGCGAGGATCGGCAGGGCCCACGGCCAGCGCCATGAGCCCCCAAGGCCTCCACGGGCCCCCCGGACCACCTCCCCTCTTGGAGCCCTGGGGCCGCGACGGCCGGGGGGCAGGGCGGGCTGCAGCTCTGCGCCTCGGGGAGCTGCCCCAGACCGCGGAGCTCCCCAACATTTTCGGGCGTCCAATCCCGTGCCCCCCCCAGGACCCCGTCCTCCTCCTCCTCCTCCTCCTCCTCCTCCTCCTCCTCCTCCTCCTCCCTCCTTCCCTCCTCCTCCTCCTCCTCCTCCTCCTCTCTCCTCCTCCTCCTCCTCCTCCTACCTCCTTCCCTTCCTCCTCCTCCTCCTCCTCCTCCTCCTCCTCCTCCTCCTCCTCCTCCTCCTCCTCCTCCTCCTCCCAGCGAGCGCGGTCTGTCGCGCCCGCGCGAAAGCCCGAGCTCGCGGCGCACCTCGGCCAGGCAGGCCAGCCAGGAGCCCACGTAGGCAGGCAGGCGGCGCTCTCCGAGGCTGTGCATGCCCAGCCCTCCGTCTGCCAGGGGCAGGTAAGCCTGCTCGCGCGCCGCTGCGGTCAGGGGCTGCCCCAGCACGCCCTCCAGGTGCTCCAGGACCCGTCTGTCGTAGTCGGCGCACCAAGCCTCGCTGAGCAAGTGTGCTCGCGCGTGGTGCAGGGCGGCTCCGTTCGCAAAAGTGCGGAGGAGAGTCAGCTCGTCCTGCGCCCTCAAGCCGTGCTTGCGCAGAGTCTGGAGCGCCGTCAAGTAGGCCGCCAAGTGCCGGGTCGCTGTCTCTGGCGCCGCCGTCGCGCCGAGGCTGGTCTCCGCTGGGTCGTCGCCGAGAAACTCGGCCGCGGCTCCGCCGAGGAAGGGCAAGCGGCTGCCCACGCACGTGAGCTCGGGCGTCTCCGCCGCCGCCAAAGTCGCAGGTAGTTGCAGGTTGCGCGGGTTCCACACCTTAGTCTTGTCGCCGTTGAGGCGGAGCCCGCGCGCAGCGTAGAGTCCCGGGGCGGCTGCCTCAGCCGCAGCGAGCGCCTCCGGCGTGCCCACGAGGTAGACGTCGTCCAGGTACGCCACCACGATGGCACCAGTGTCTCGCCGCAGCGCGTGCGCCAAGTCCTCGTAAAGGGTCGCCGTGGCCGTGGCGAAGAGGGCTGGCGAGAGGGGGCACCCCTGGTCGAGCCCCCGCTCTGCTGTCACTGCGGTGACGCCGCCCGAGAGGTGCGCGCCGTGAGCGGTGTTCCCTCCGTACCACGCGGCCGCGAGGCGCGCGAGGGGCGGGAGCCTGCCCGTGACCTCGCGGAGGACGACGTCCCAGTCCACCTCGTTGAAGGCGTTTGCCACGTCCAGCGACAACACCGCCCTCGAGGGCGCTTCTTCCACAGCGCAGGCCACCACCTTGTGCATCAGCTCGACGCCGTTGCGCCGCCCCACGCCGTTGCGCCTCCTCCTCCCTCCTCCTCCTCCTCCTCCTCCTCCTCCTCCTCCTCCTCCTCCTCCTCCTCCTCCTCCTCCCTCCTCCCTCCTCCCTTCTCCTCCTCCTCTTCCCCGCAGCATGCCTTCCCGTTCCCGTCGTCGGGCCCCGGCGCCCTCCCGGGCCGCTCCGAGGGTCCGTGGTGATGGGCGTGGCCCTCCTCGAGCTTCTCGCTGCTTCTGGGGCTCCAGCTCGTGATTCGAGGGGGGGGGAACTGGACCACGCGCAGAGGGGGGTAGGGGGGAGGGGGGTGAGGCTTCTCAGAAGCACCCGTGTTGCTCATAACGCGAAGGCCGTATCTGTAGATGCAGGGCTGGCGGCTTATGAGAAGAAGCCTCCTCCTAGAAGCCTTCCTCCCTCCCCCATACCCCCTTGTGTGCGCCACCCCCCAAGAAACCCGACTCACATAACTTGCGTTTTCTGGTCAGCCCTCGGCGTTTGTGGAACAGGCCCTGCCCTGTGTGGATGTTCCCTTCGGGGGCGTTTGCGAACGGCTCTTCTTGTCGTTTTGTCTGTTCTCTGTTGATGTCGGCAACAGACGACGACGACGACGACGACGACGACGACGACGACGACGACGACGACGACGACGACGACGACGACGACGACGACGACGACGACGCCGACGCCCGACGCCGACGCCGACGCCGACGCCGACGCCGACGCCGACGCCGACGCCGACGCCGACGCCGACGCCGACGCCGACGCCGCCGACGCCGACGCCGACGCCGACGCCGACGCCGACGCCGACGCCGACGCCGACGCCGACGCCGACGCCGACGCCGACGCCGACGCCGACGCCGACGCCGACGCCGACGACGACGACGACGACGACGACGACGGCCTTGCGCGCCCGGCGACTGCAGGACATCGCGCTCGAGGTGGCCATCATCCGCGTGACGCACGACGGGAAGCCGTCGCGGCTGCTGCTCGGACGGCGTTCCTGGCGCGCGCGCGCGCCCGTCGCCGCCGCGCCGCCCCGCCGCCGCCAACGCCTGCGGCGTCGACGCCGACGGAGCCTCGACGTCGTCGACGTCGACGTCGTCGACATCGTCGTCGTCGTCGTCGTCGTCGTCGTCGTCGTCGTCATCGTCGTCGTCGTCGTCGACAACGTGAAAGTCAACGTCATCGTTGTCGTCGACGACATCGCCTGCGCCGTCGACGCCGTCGTCGTCGACGCTTCCAGGCGTCTCTCGGAGGCGTCCGGGTGCCCGGCCCGAGGGGATCGAGGCCCTCCGGAGGCCCAGGGGCCCCGGTGGATTGCACACTGTCCCTCTTCCCTCATCTCGCTGCTCGGGGGCCCTCCCTCTCTCTGACCGCCTCTCCTGCTCTGGTTCTCTTTCTCTCTTTCTCTCTCTCTCTCTCTCTCCCTATCGCTTTCTCCTCTTCCTCCTTTCTCCTCTCTCGTCCTCGTCTCCCTCTCTCTCTCTCTCCTTCTCGCTGTGTCTCTCTATTTCTCCTCCTGTCTCCCTCTGTCTCTCTTCATGTCTCCTCTCTTTTCGTGTATCTTTCTCTCCCTCTCTCTTTCTTTTCTTCTCTGTGTCTCTCCCTTTGTCTATCCTTACCTCTTTCTCTCTCTCTCTCCCCCTTTGTCCCTCCCACATTTCTCTGTGTGTCTGTGTGATGCTATGTGCCTGTTTGCCTTCCCCCCCGCCCTCTCTCTCTATCTCCCTCTCTCTCTCTCCCGATCTACCTCGCCCCCTCTCTTTTTTGATGCTTGACTTTTCTGCTCGTCCTCCCTCTCCCTTTCTCTCTCTATCTCTATCTCCCTCTCTCTCTCTCTCCCGATCTACATCGCTTTTGATGCTCGACTTTTCTGCTTGTCCTCTCCCTCTCTCCCTCTCTCTCGCCACGCTTTCGTCACCCGCGAGAGCGCCCGCCGGGGCCCGCCTGCCCAGGGAGAGAGCACCCGCCCCCCGTGCCGCCGCCCCCGCGCTCCCGCCGCGGGGCACCGGCCCCGGGGAGCGGCGGCGAGCCCCGGGGGGGGGGAGGAGGAGGAGGAGGAGCAGGAGGAGGAGGAGGAGGAGGAGGAGGAGGAGGA
>CAUYUJ010013925.1:257065-270259 GCA_963575745.1 Prorocentrum cordatum | reverse complement strand
GCGGAGCAGGAGCAGGAGCAGGAGCAGGAACAGGAGCAGGAGGAGAAGGAGGAGGAGGAGGAGGAGGAGGAGAAGGAGGAGGCGGAGGAGGAGGAGGGGAGGGGGCGACGTCCTTGGGGGCCCCCATCGGGGGCGGCAAAGAAGGGGGTGATGACAAGGGGGGGGTGGATAGCATGGCGGGGGCCATGATGTTTCCCCAGATTTCGTGGCGCCTCTTCTTACTTCATGACGTCCCTGGTCCTCCCCTTGGGCCGCGCACATGCCGCCGGCCATGATTTGCACCCCCCCCTCTTGGACACCCCCGTCTTGGCCGCTCCCGACCCCAGACGGGGCGGTGACCACGCCGTGCGGTGAGTCGGTGGGGGTTCGGGCCGACGAAGCGGCACCGGCCCGCCTGGGGCCCGGGGCCGACGCCCGGCGGCCCTCGAGGACCGGCATCTCGCCGCCTGCCCTCGGCCTTGCTGGGGGGGGAAGGCGCACGTTTGGGGGGCACCGGTCGGGGGGGCCCCCAGACGGGGCGGTGACCGCACCGTGCGGCGAGTCGGTGGGGGTTCGGGGTCCCCGCACGGCTTTTGGGCTCGGGTCGTTCTCCGAGGGCGTCTCGGGCGACCGGGGCCTCCGAGGTCCCAAAACCGGGGAGGAGGAGGCCTCCTTAGCATGAAGTCCGGCCTGTCCCCCTACAGGGGGGTTTTCGACGAAAAACAGAAAGTATTCAAAAAAAGCTCCACAATGGTCAAAAAATACCCCAACGATAGTCCCCAGACTATTTTTTCACTATTTTTGAATGTTCCTCCTGTAGAGGGACGAGTCCGACTTAACCTTAGAACTCTAGACGCTTCGCGTATCCCCACCTACTCCCTACCCGACACCGTGCATGAGAGGACACTCCGGGCCCACCTTCGGGTCGCTCTTGGCCTTGCCTCCGCTTCCTGGATTCCCGACAACATCCTCACGGGCCTGGGCATCCGCTTCCAGGTTCCCGGCTGCCCCAAGTGCCCGGTCGCCACCGCGCGTGCGATTGCGGCCAGGGCGCACGCCCTGGACGACCTGTGGGGCCCGCCACAGGCACGGCACAAGGCGGGGAGAAGGTGGAATAAACTCGTGAAATGGGCCCGGGATTTTGCCCCGCGGAACGAACCCCACAGACCCGGCTCCAAGGTGCTGACTGACTCCAGGGCTGCTGACTTATTCAATCGTGCGGTGAGAGAGCCCCCCCGACTGCGAGCTCGCTACTTTGGTCGTGTGGTTTATGTCGCGGCCTGGACGCAGCTCCACGGGCATATTGTTAACAGGTGGTTTGCCACAACCAGACGGCGCGGAATGGTCTCTCCTGGAGCACTGTGCATCCTTCACTGAGGCACATCACGTCCTCCGACTCCTGGCCAATGGGCTGCCTGGGTCTGCGCGCCGTCGGAGCGTGGCAGACAGGATCCCCCACCAATGCAGCTGCGGCAGGTCGGCCAAAAGAGTCTGGCTCACTGCCGGACAACGGGATGACGGCCAGGCCTGGTGTGACTCCTGCCTCGGGCCCTGGAGCGGTGAGGCCGCCCTCTGGCCTCTCCTAAGCGACGACGTCCTCCCCGAAGATCTGCGCCCACTCGCTGCAGAGCGAAGAAGGTATCACGTCAGCATCAGCGTCCTTATGCGGCAGGGACTCTACGGAGCCTGCCCTCTCTGTGGCCTTGGGGAAGCCACCACCGAGCACGTTTGGTGCTGGTGCCCCGCGGCTGCCCTTGCCTGGGAAAAAGCTAGAGGCCCAGACCACCCCAGGGACCTTGCAACGGCGATGTGCACCAGGGGACAACACCAGAGGCTAGTGTGTCGCCTATTACACCAGACCTCCTTCAGATACTGTGTGAACCTGGACTGCACTCCTATTGGCGCCGACGAAGCCGCCAGGCTCATCGTCCAGGGTATCACAGTGCCCGACTCCGATCTCCAGGGGGGCGACGAGGAGGACGATGACATGCACGAAGGGCAGCCCCCGGGCGCACCGGCAGATGAAACCGCGGTCTGGGCCCCTATGCTAGACCCCTGTCAGCAGTGCAATCCCCAAGGGCCACACCTACTGCGTATACGCGGGGCTGCCGGACCGCATCTCGGCAGACATGCACCACGAGCCGGAGGGGAAATCCGGCGCCTCCCTATCACAACTAGAGCCACACGAAGTGGGGACCGGCTCGCTGTTCTCCAAACTTGCGACCCCAGGGCGAGCTGGATGCCCCCCGGGGTGGGCTGGTTCCCATGCCCCAGGACAGACAGGGACCCCAGTGCCCTCTGGACCAAAGCTTATTGCAGGCTCTGTGACCAGCGCACCCTCGTGCTCAGAGCTGGCAGGGATATGGAGGCGGGCGAGGAAATCACTGTCGGGGACTCCCCGCTCCCCGCCGCCGACACTGCCCAATGGCCCTATGAGCCCGCGTTCGACGGGGGGGCGCGCCGGATCGGAGAGGGGGACAAAGTCTCCGGTGCGGCTGCCGTCCTCTGGAGACACGATCCGCGCCGCGGCTACCCGCGCATCGTTGCTGTCGCTGTTGTTGCCCTCCCAGGCTGTGACAACGCACAGACGGCAGAGGCCTCAGGGTGCAGAGCTGGCCTCGCCCTGCTCCCCCACGTCGAAAGCACGCTTCGAGGTGTCAGAGTGGTCGGCGACAACCTAGCGGCCATCCGATACGGGGCCGGCACCGGACGCTATCGACGGCTCCACCTGGCGCAGCAGATGGATTTTGCCCTCAGACAAGCCTGCGAGTCCGGCTGGACCCTTACATGGCAGGCGGTACGACGCCGCCTCAACAAAGCGGCCGACCGCCTCGCGACTCTACCCACCGCCCCCCTCCTCTCCTCTTCCCCGCCGCTGGTGTCGACCTCTGCGACTTGGACCAGGTTGCCCGGTTCGTTGATGCTCTCGAAAATCCCCCTCCCCCCCCTCTCCCCTGATCCCCCCGCCCCGACGCCCTAAGGTCCCGACAGTGCGCAGCCTTCAGCTGCCGCAGCGACAGCCAGCAGCCTTCAGCTGCCGCCCTGGGACCGACGCGACGCCCTGGGACCATGCCTAAGAACAACCAAGGCCCCATCCGACGGTGGCCCTCCTGTCTGCCCTGCAGTGAGGACGGGCCGCCAGTGCGCATGGGCGCGCGCGTCTTCCTGGCCCGTTTCTGCCCCTGGATGCGTTGGGTCTACTTCAACGGCGGGCGGCGCCACTGGCGCGAAATCTGCCAAGAGCCTGTAGACGACACACAGCACATCCTAAGTGACAAGCACTACGAGATGTCGGATGCGCGTTGCCAAGACGGTTGGCCCGACCCGAACACCTTTGTCACTCCTGGGAATTTGTGGAGCAGCTGCACGGGTGGTTCCTGGGACGCAAATCACCGTGTGTCTATTGTACGGAAGCCCTGGCTCGGCTGGAGGCCCGTCAAACCCACGGTTTCCCAGGGCGGTGTGCGTTCGCTCCCGGGTCTCTCGATCCCAGAAGACGCGCTGCACGTGCCCACCACCTGCCCTCTCTGGGGCGACGCGCCGACGTACAACTGCCCTGGAGGTACCGGGTCTGGCCCAGAGCAGGCGCGGACGCACCTGATGGACAGACGTGAAGCTACAAGGACGGGCCTCAGACAGCCCGACCGCGGCGACGAGACCAGGACGCGGGCGAAATCGACCATCGGGCCCCCGCCTGCCGCACTCGGGCAGGCTACTGACGCCTCGGTCGGACCTCTACCCCCGCCCCCGCCGCCCCGCCCCCCGCCCGCCTGGGGCCCGCCCAATCCGAAGCGAAGAGTGGTGCTTTCCGAGGATGGCGCCTTATCACCAACAATCCCAGCGGGTCTGGACGATTCGTTGGCTTTGCAAGCGGCTGCCGAAGTAGTCAGTCTCTACTCTGTTCCACTGGGCTCTCCGCTTTCCAGGGTTCACCCCAAAGCGGCACTTGGGGAGCTGACTGGTGCCGTTCGACTCCCCTCGCAGTGGCCCTACTCTCTCCAGGATCGTGGACAGACGCTACGGAGGATCGCCTGGGTTGAAAGCCAGGCCTCTGTCGAGACGGTGGACAACGGAAAAGACTCCACACGAGAGGACCTGGCCAGGAAAGGTAACTGTGCGCTCGGCGTCCGAGGATCAACGCCAACACGGAGCTGGACGACCTCGACACCTTTCGGCTGCGTAACGCAATGGATCTCCCAGAAGGAAAGGAACTCTACTTGTTGGAGTGGCGTTCTAAGTACAGGGTTGCATCCAGGACCCAGGAAGGGGGCAAGGAAGGCAGGGAACTGTACATTTCCGTCACGGGCCCCACAGTCGACAAGATCGCAGACGTCACGGTCTGGTGGCCCCCCTCCCTGGGAGGCCCCATCCACCCCAGAGACGCCCAAGCGCTCGGCCTCAGCACGTCAGCCAGGTACCCCTCCGACAGGTGCATAGTGCTTTACAGTAGTGGGAAGAGAGGGCCTTTCCATGAAGACGAGACCAAGGCGAAGCGGCCCCAAAGCGAAGACGCTCCCTGGTATCGAGTAGACGAGGCCCCTTCCGACATTCAGTTTTGGCGACAGTGCTGGGCTCTTGACCAGATCTACTACCTCCGACAGAACCCCGCGGACCTGTTTGCCCACCAGCTGTCTCCTCTGACCTTTCTCTGAGCCTTCGTGCACGCCCCGCGCGCCGATCGACTTGCGGCCAACGACCTGAGGCGCGCCGGCTCTTTGGGCCTGAGCCTGAGGGCCAGGGCTGCTGCCGCCCTGGGCTACGACGTTCCCGACGCCGACCACACGCAGGCTGTCCAGTGCGGCCTTCTACCACGGGCACCTCCACTTCCCCTGGGTCTGAAGGCTTTCTCTGACGACGAGATTTCGGATGCGACAGGCTCTGTCTTCCAGAGGGTGCGCCCCGCTCCCAGCACGGACACCTTTCGCGACAGAGTGGACAAACACAAGCCGAACAGCGACGCGACCAAGGCCCTTCAGGCCACCCTGCATCACCACGCCGTACTAGTGCACGGACCCCCTGGGACAGGCAAGGCCACCTTTTCTGTTGCTTGCCTGGACATGTGGGGAAGTTGCCTACGCCCGGGGCAGGCAGTTGCGTTGGCCGCCGGTTCCAACGCAGCGGTGGACCAACCAGCTCTGGCGATGGCCGAAGCACATCGGCAACAACGCCTCGACCCGGACACGGGATTTCCAGGGAAGTTCGTGCGCCTGGCAAGAAAGGAGCGTGTCAACGAGGCACTCGTCGACCTGACGCCTGAGGGCCACTACAAGAACGCCCATGGGGAATTCCCGTTCCAGGACGGGGACAAGAGCCAGGACTTCAGGCCCTACAAGGCGAACCTACTACGAGACGCCAGGGTAATCATGTCCACGCACGAGGCAGCCGGGGCCCTCGGACAAAAGGACAGCCCCCACATCGTTCTCCTGGTAATCGACGAGGCTGGACAGGCCACGGAGCTCCACGCGCTCATGTCCATGGTAAACCTGATCAACAGCGGCGGGGCCCTGGTCCTGGTGGGTGATCCGAACCAGTTGCCCCCTGCGGTGCTCTCCAAGCTTGCGAACGACCTGAGACGCTGTGTTAGTATTTTCGACAGGATGTTCCACGCACTCCGCGGCCAAGAGTCGGCCGTGGTCCACCTTTCGATCTGCTACCGCATGCGTCCGCAGCTACTTGCCTTTCCGAACGCAGCCTACTGCGGCAAGGGCATGACCTCCGGTATCGTGGGCCCGCTCTGCGACAGGCCCATTGTTGAAGGCAACCCATGGAGAGACATTGCACCCTGGGAACCCGGACGACTGACAAAGCTGGCGTCTCTCACCAGTTCCGACGAGAACGATCTCCGCACGACCCTTGAGCAATTGGACCCGCCGCCAAACGGAGACAAAAGCACCGCTTCCTGCTGGTCGACACACCCTCCTGGGAAGTGACGTCTAACCTCCAACCAGGCTGCGCCAACCTCCCCGAAGCAGCACAGGCTGTGGACATCGTGCGGGCACTTGTGCCCGAGCTCGAAAAAGGCACCTCCGTCAGAATCGTGGTTGGCTACCAGCTCCAGACGGCTATCCTCGCGGATGGCTGGCCGCAGGGCCCCCGCCATCTCTCCAGCGCCCTGCGAAACTCGAAAGGTGGCAAGAAGGGGAAGGCAGGCAAAGGGAAAGGCGGCATTGCTCGCGATGGACAAGACGCCCTTGGCCCTGGACCCCCCCCCTCAAGGCCACAAGGTGGACGTGCAACTGTGGGAAACCGTCTTTCGGGAGGACCGCAATGCCCAAACAGCCATCGGCACTTCTTTCCCTGGACTCCGGCTCAAGCTCAAGCTCAAGCTCACCGCGCATGAAGAGCGGGGCGCTCGAGCTCACCGCCATAGACTCCAGCCAGGGAGGGGGGGCGGACATCGTAATTGTACTAACTACGAGGAGCAACGGGAACCACAACTGGGGCTTTGTCGACGACGCCAAACGCCTGAACGTGGCGATCACCAGGGCCAAGCGGAACATCCTGATCTTGGGAGACGGGCGCATGTTCGCCAATGCCACCTGGTCCCAGCTGCGCGTGCTCTCTGAATACGGGCGCCTGACCCGCCTCTGGGTTCGCTTTCGCGGCAGTGCTCCCGCGGGCCACAGGAGCTCCCTGGTCATCGACGAGAGCTTCGACCCACTGCGCGACCTCGCCTCCTGGTTGCCCTCACCTATATCCTGGAGCTGCGACGCAAAGGGGGAGAGTGCTCAAAATGAGCTGGACGCGGCCAAAAAGAAAGCACGTGACGCCCAGGCCACTGGTTTCGCCGAGCGCTACAACACTCCCCTGGACGAGCACTTCGACTGGGACTCCCTGGGGGAGCTTATCTCGGGCGGCCTCAACGATATTCTCTCGACGCCTGCCTTCCACGTCCTCATCTACCTGATGTCTGGACTGCACCCGCACGAGTTCTCACTGGCCGAGACACCGCGACAACCGGGCAAACTCGACCGCAAGGCGTAGTCGCACTTGGGCTTCCTGTTCGACATGTCCCTGGGACTAGACGTTACTAATCTAATCTACAACATGCTCTGGGCCGCAATGGCGTGGACGCTCGGCCTGGGCACCCCCTGGCTTGACGCGAACTACGCGATCCACGACGACTCCCTTCCACCGATGCCTCACGTCAGAGGGAGGCGGGTAACGCTCTGGGGGCGACGCCAGTGTACCCCCAAGCGGCTCTTCCGGCAGGTTCCCAAGGCGTGGAGCACTTCTACCAAGGACTGCTGCAGGCACAGGAAGCACCCTGGAATGGCCAGGCGGCAGGACATCCTCCGTGGCGCGTCCGACGGCTCCAAGCAGGACGGGATCCGTAAGGAAATCATAGACACCGACGGCCTCCCTATGGAATCCTGCAAAGCCCGGTCGCTCTTGGTCGTCATGATGCTCATGCTTCGCGAGCCGCGCGTGTTCCTGTGGCCATTCTCTCACGCAGAGCAGACCGGGGACGTCATCGAAGCCATCCTGGGCTTCTGTGTCCCCTGGCATGAGGCTCATCGAGGTTTCCGGCGCGACTTTGCACGAACCTGGGGCCTCGCGTTAGACGACCTAGCCGACCTCCACGGCCGCATCGAGGCAATCTTGCCCCACATCTCCAAGCTCGTGGCGGTGGCGCACCACCACCCGGATGCGCGGGCAGCCGGCTGCCCGCGGACCTGGAGTGAATTGGACAGGCAGGATTTCCAGCTGAAAGCGCCGATGCTCGTCCTCGAGAAGATCGTCCCGGCCGCCACTCTGACTTCCCTGGGTACGCACCGCTGCTCGGTGTGCGCGCTACACGTTGCCCTGGCGGGAACCGACGCCTCCCTGGGTGCCGACGATCGACGTGCGGGGCTCGCATACATTGGCGGCGGATTCGCCTTATCCAATACCGACCTCAACGCCCCCTTGCCGTCCACCCCCGCCCCAGGCACCAAACAGGACCCTCCATGCATTCCTGACGAAAGGCTCGCACCCGAGCAGAAAAACGGCAGGTTCAGGTGCGACAGGTGCGGGAGGGACCAGCTGCGCTCCACCGATGGCACGTGGATCTCCGACGACACGCGCCAGATGGTCGCTCAGAATAGGCCCCAGGCCTACCTCAGCGGCGCAAACATGGGGTGGCACTGCGAGACCTGCTGGATACGATACCTGGAGGATCAGGGCATTCCAGCTCCGGCAGGAGCGACAATTGCCGACAAGGTCAAGGAACACGAGCAACAGAGGATGGGCGCCGCTAGCAAGGACAAGGCGGATGCTCTCCCCTCCCTGGGTCACCTCCCACTCGGCTTTGGATGCAGCCCCCAGGCGGACACGAGAACGCTATCGGACCTCATCATGGCGCCGATGGGCATGAAGATCCCTGAGCGTGCCAACACCACCATTCCCATCCTACGGATCCGAGACGAACGGTTCGGCCTCAAAGCTGCCCAGAGCAAGATCTAGCCCGCTCGGTGCGACACATGCCCCCCGGGGGCTCCGCTCCTCGTCTGGAACGCAGGAGCCCCGCCCCTGGGCTGCTTCATATGGAAGCCGGCGGAAGGGATAGGGGTGCCCGAGCAGGCCGGGCTGCCCCCCATCGATAAACGAGCCATAGCCTGGTGGGAGCGCAGGTGGAACGCCACCTGGTGCTGTCGACGCTGCCTGGTCCCGGTATGGAACATCGGTCCTGCTTCCCTGGACCACATCCTGGATCGGGATTTTAGAGCGCTATACCCAGCCGAGGCCCCTGTCCTTCCGACGCTCAGCAGTCAGATCGGAGCTGAGGTATCAGTGGACATATCTGAGTCCCTCCCATGGCTAGGCGCTGACGCCAAGGCCCAGGATCGCTTCGCCAAGGCTGGAACGAGCAACCTCCCTGGGTCTAGTGCCGCGGGTGGCGCGGCCTCCGCGGCGGAGCGAACTCCCAGGTCCCTAGCGCAGCTCATGGAGCTCCTGCCAGATCTGCCAGTACCCCGCGCTAAGCCCAAACGACCCCAGGTGCGGAACAGGCAGTGGAGGACTGTCCACACAGCGACTGCTGGTGACCTACCTCCGTGACTTCCACCCTGGGCTGGACTACGCCTGGAGACAGTTCTGTCTCACCAGCCGCGACAGCAGCATCCAGAGCATAGTTGTGATGAAACCTCCTGGCCGGACGGACGACTGACTGATTTCCTCAGGACGGTGTACGGCCAATGCATCCCTGAGAACTGCGTCCCGCCCAACCAGCGCTGGGAGGGTAAGCGGATGGCCGCAGCGCGAGTCGTCGCCCACCTCACCAACGGCGAGAAGCATAGGGAGGCCTGGGTGAGGTACGCCGCGACCCTGGCCCCGGCAAGTGGCCTTAGTCCCATCAGACACGGAATGGGCACGCTGACGAGCTTCCTGCTCAGCCTCAGCGCCGATGCCCTCGCCTCCACGTCCATCACTTCCTTGGCCGAGTCACCCCCGCCAGTCGTGCGGACCATGAGTGAGGACGGGCCGGGCACTCCTACGGCGGCCGACGCAGACAAGTCCCTGGGTACGAGAGACAACGACTCGCGTCTGGGCCTCCCGGGCCCGCCCGACCACACTGTCAAGGACGAGAGCGGTGAAGACGTGATCCCCCCACGGAGAAGGTGGAGTCGCCCGACTGCGGAGAAGGCGAGCCCCCTCCTCTTGTATCCTGCTCGGACTCGGCCACGGAGGTCGACGACAACGGCCCAGGCGACAAGGCGCCTCAGCGGAGCCCAACGGCAGACAGTTCTGAACCCAGCTCCGAACGTGACCCGACCACTGCCGGGGATGGCCCGGCTAACCCCGACCAAAACACCAGTGCTGCCAGGGGATCTGAGGACGATGAGAGCGCCCGCGACAGGGGCGACGTGCGGACCGAGCGCCCCCCACTGCGTAACCCACAGGTCCCTGGATATAGACCTACCTACCCTCGCCCAACAGGTTCGACGGAGCGCGATACGCTCAACCTGTTGACCGACTCACTTGGGGGCCCCATGTACAAGGTCTGGCTGGGCTTTGTGGACTTGGAGCGTAGCGACGAGCCACCCGCCAGACGCCTCGCCAGGTACCAGTCGGAGTTGGGGGCAGTTTTCTGCGCGCTGTGGACCGCGCACACGCAGCGCATTTGGCTCCCTGGATCCAGGGAGCCCAAATCAGACCCGAGACTGCACACGGAAGCGACCATCAACAAGTGTCCTGATGACTGGAAGGGCTGCGGGTGCAACGCCTACCTGATGGACACGAGGTACGGCTATCGCATTGGCTGGGACAAACTGCGGGCCGACTACCTGCGACACACCCGACCCGACGGCAGGGGCAAAGGCAACCTCCAGCAGAGCAGCTGGCGAGACCGTGCTGCAAGCTCCTGGGACACCTGGGGTAACTGGCAGAGCGACTGGAGTGAAGGCTGGCGTGACGATCGCTGGCAGACGGGTGGCAAGCGTGGTGGAGGCAGACCCGACGAGCGAGACGAAAAGAGACACCGATGGAGAGACTGAGTTCACTCCCCATACATCCAGCGTCGCAGCCCGAACGATAACCTCACCACACACTACGTGCAGCCTTCAGCTGCCTTGCCTTCCCTCTCAACCGTGTGGCAGCCATGCTGCCCACCCTCCCTGGTCCGCACACTTCCTGCCTTTGGGCCCAGGTGTGCCGACCAGCAATGCCAGCTGCCTCGCTGCGTAGGGGGGCGTAGCTTGCAGACCCTAGCTGGCCCCTGGCCTCGCTGTAGTGGTTCTCACCAGTGGCCCGAATGGTCCTGTGCTCGGCTAAGCTGCCTTGGGACCGACCGTGGCTCACTCCTGAAACGTGCCTGCGCCCTGGGATTCTCTGTCAGACAGCGGCCTTCAGCCGTGCTTTGGACTACAGACCCGCTTGCGGCATTCTGCCGCCCCTCCTGGTACGCGCACTTCCTGCCTTTGGACTCAAGTACGTGTGCCAGCAATACCGTCCACACTGCTATCTCGTGTTGCGTGTGGCCATAGTGGCCCCTGGCCCCACTGTAGCTGTTTTCACCCTGCCAGGCCAGCCTGGCACGCCGCTCTGTGGCCGACGACATGGCAGTTTTCGCCCCGTACCCAGACCTGCGCTCACTCCCTGGGATCTCCAAGTTACTACGGCCTTCAGCCGTGCCTGCCCCGTTCTCCTGGGAGCAACGCGAGACTCGGATGGGCGGGCGGTCCATCGCCGCGGGTCGTTACGCCGAAGAGCGGATGGCTCACCTGTTCCGCCGCCCCTTCCGACGGAGCCGACGACCTCACCCGATCAGCGCCGCCCGCCGATGCTACGCGTCACTGCCCTGGCTGCTGCACGGTTTCGGAGTATGACGGTCTGGCCCTTCCTCGTTGCTCTCCCGCGCATTCAGGTGTGCGGATCTCCCTGGGACCCCGTGACGGGATGGACTTGCTGTCTTGGGTATGCGACGGTTGTTGTCCTTCCGAGCGCCCCCACATGGTTGTGTTAGTCGCCTGGCGCTACGTCACATAGTTGTTCGGTGCACGTTCACTCCCGAGCGACCTCGCGTTCTCGCTGAGTGGCTACCCGCGTACCCCTGCTGCGTCCTGACTTGACCGCTGGTCCTCTGAGCGCAGGCGCATCGCTCAGCAGTGGTCGGGTCTCGCCTTTGATTGCTCTGTCTTAGGCTTCCCCTGCGAGGATGCGTTTTCTGATTCTGCGACGGTTCGCTGGCGCGGTCAGAATCCTTCTCCTGCTGAACGACGTCACCAGTTCCTGTCTGCTCATGCCCGTTAGACTCCCTGGATTGACTTTCTCGCACGGAGATCGTTCCCTACCACGCGGTTGTCTCGACACGATTGCGGCCTGGGACGTACTGCGCGCCATTTTGGCCGCGCCTGGCTCGCCCTGAGGGCTGACCTCTCAGACTCCCTGGGTTGCAGCTTGCACGACTGTCTCAGGTGACTGACCTTTCAGACTCCCTGGGATTGCACGACCGCCTGGCCTCTCAGACGCCCTGGGTTGCCGCTGCTTGCCGCCTGATCCGCGGCCCCGCGCTCGCCCGGGAATTTAGTCGCGGCCGCAGCCCGACCGTGACTGCTCGCCGCCGGCGCTTCCGCCTGCGGCTGTATAAAAAAAAGTATCCCCGCCAGCCCGTCCAGAAACGACGCCCAGGCGAGTAGAGGGTCGGCCTGAGGGGCTTTTCGGCGTCTTGGGTGCCTCGGGGGGGCCTCTGTGGGCCGTTCGGGATCCTCTTTGGGGCCTCCTGGGGGCCTCTTGGGGCCTCTTGGGGCCATCTTGGGGCCTTTGGGGGCCTCTTGGGCGCTTCTTGGGGCCTCCTGGGCGCTTCTTGGGTGCCTCTGGGGGGTCTCTTGGGGCCTCTTGGGGGTCTCTTGGGGGCCTCCTAGGGGCCTCTTGGGGGGCCTCGGACATCTTGGAGGAGATCGATCAACGAAGGGGGGTTCCCCAATTACAGCCCCCCCCTCAGGAGCCACGATCCTCGTGAGGTGTGTCGAAGCCCTCCCAGGGGTCGATCTTGGGCGCTCCAACGCGCCGCGGAACCCCTTGTCCAGGTCAGTGGGGAGGGGGTAGGGGGAGGGGTAAACCCCTCCCCGAAGGGGAAAAAGGAGGGGTGGAAGAGGAAACGCTCTAAACCACCGACGCCCAGAGGGCTGGTGGGATTAAGTCGGGCCTGTCCCTCTACAGGAGGCGTCTTAAGAAATAGTCAAACGATCGTACGTGTTTTTTTGGATATATAATATACACATATATATATATATATATATATATATATTATTGAAAAAATGTTATATATATATATAAAAATAAAAAATCGTTACCTATTCTTGAATTATTTGGATGTTTTTCATTTGTCGTCCAAAATCCCCTCGTAGGGGGACAGGCCCGACCCGATCTCAGAAGGCTCAGAGGCCGATCCAGACCTGGCCTCCAGCGCGTTCTGGGGGCCCCGATATCCGTCCCAGCAGCCCAGCAGTCGATCCTCAGACACACAGGCTTATGATGTTCCAACCTACTTTCGCCTTGATCGCCAGAAAGTGTTTCGAGCACCAACCAAAAAAGTACCGGCACTCGAGGTTTGTCACGTGTCGGGCCCTGGGAAACTGTCGTCCGACACTGATTCGACACAGTTTCGACACTTTTCCGGGTGCTCGAAAATCTTTCTGGCATGTGGTCCTTAAGTACGATGGGAGCAGCATAAGAGAAGGCCTCGTTCGAAGGCTCCGAGGCCGATCCAGACGTGGCCTCCCGCGCGGTCTGGGG
>CAUYUJ010013925.1:234565-252065 GCA_963575745.1 Prorocentrum cordatum | reverse complement strand
TGTCAGCGACGCCACATACTTCTCCTACGACGGTGTCAGCGACGCCACATATTTCTCCTACTACGACGGTGTCAGCGACGCCACATACTTCACCTACGACGGTGCCAAGATGACGGAGTTCACGCACAGCCAGTCAGTGATACCAAGCTGGAATGGAGATCCAGCGAAATGGCGAGATTACAAACAGGAGGTAAAATTGTGGAAGCTCAGTGAGAACTTGGAAGTGACACAAAGTTTGGCATCGAAGTTAGTCCTGCGCTTGACGGGCACAGCCAGGTCGGCTGCTCTCAATATGACGGAGCAGGAACTCCACCCGCCGCCGGACGACGGCATCGAGGATGCGAACGAGAAGAAGCGCGATCGCAACCAGAAGGGCATCGAGAACGTGCTAATGCACCTCGAGGCAAACCTAGGCCAGCAGAAGCCGGTGCAGAAGGGAGAGACGCTAGAAAAGTTCTTCGAGTCGACTCAGCACCATCGCCGCCGTGGAGAACGCATGACGGATTGGCTCGTGCGATTCGAGGCGGGACTACAGCAACTACGTGAGAACGAGGTTGACCTCACTACGCTTGACGACGTGGCCGGCTGGTTCCTGCTACGCAAGGCTGGGCTCACGGCCGAGCGCCGTGAGCGCGTCGTGGGCAACTTGCCGGACGAGCACTACTCATTTCAGCGCATCAGGGGCCTGCTGGTGCGCATGTTCCCCGATATCCATACATCTGAACGACACACAGGCTTGCCGTCGCGATCGTGGCCGCAGCGATCAAACAGTTGTTGGCAGCGCTCGCCGCCAAGCCGAGCACGTTCAGCCAACATCGCTGACGAGCCAGAAGACGAGCATGAGGACTCGGAGGACGGCGACGACAATGACACGGAGGCAGACGTCCAGGACATCGTGCGCCAGGAGCTCGAGGCTTTCAGCGCCGAGCTGGAGCAGTCCAATTACGACCTCGGCGAGGTGTTCGATCGGGGCGACTCTGCCAAGGTGGAGGCTGCCGCGGCGGAGCTCGCCGCGATTCCCGAGGCCATGGCGACCATGCGGTCGGCCCGGGAGGCTATCAAGGGCCGCGGGAAGGCTTCGCCCAAGCGCCGACCCGCGGGCAAGCTACAAGGCCGCGTGGACCAGCGCAAGAAGAACTCCAAGTGCTGGGACTGCGGCGAGGCGGGGCACTGGACCGGTGACAAGGAGTGCCCGACACCAGGCGCTCGAAAGTTCGCCCCAAATTCTAAGCAAAAGGGCGGAGGACGAGGCGGCGGAGGTCGCTCGCACCGCCAGGCCAACATCACCGAGCAGGTCCACGACCAGAATCACGTGGAGTTCGGTGACGAAGAAGTGATTCTTCATCCAGAAGGTCCGATCACTCCGCCCCCCGAGACTCTGGTCTCCGAGCGCGTGGTACCAGATTTGCCCACTATAAACACCACCAACGCTGGCGAGAAGCCCAACGACGACGGCGTCGGCGTGATCGACACTGCCTGTCTCTTCTGCGTTGGCGGGCTCAGCTGGTACGAGCAGTACAAGGAGAAGCTCGCCAAGATGGGTCTGGCCGACCAGATCCTGGAGGAGCCAGAGAACGAAGTCTACAGGTTCGGGAACGGCGGCACGCTCCCGAGCAAGCTGCGCGTCACAGCCCCACTCGTCCTGTGTGGACGCGCTGGTCGCATAGTATTCAGCGTCGTGGACAGCCCCACGCTCGGCCTGCTTATCGGCCGGGACTTCATTCAGCCGAGCAAGATCGACATCTCGCTCTGGCGGGAACAGATCCGCATCGGGAACCATTCCCAGAAGCTCATCACGAGCAGCGCAGGACATCCCGCGATCGACCTCCACCCGGAGGACTGGCTCGCCATCAAGGGCGCGGGCCACGAGTTTGGAACGAAGGCTGTCAGTACTAAGGGCATCGCCAAGCGGCCAGCCCCGAAGCCCACGGTCAACCTCACTACGAAGGCGAGCAACTTGCTCGATAATATCACGAGACTCATTCCCAAGAAGGAGCTCAATGTACCGAGACGACTTCAACAGCGACGCGGCGGCAGCTCAAGGCTCATGGCCGCCGTAAGCTCTGCGCTGGTCTGCTGTTCGACGGCGGTCGCGCCGCCGACGTTTGCTCCAACAATGATTTCGGCTACTACCTGCATCGCCGAGCCCCTCGACGATTGCGTGGCCTGCGGCGCCAAGTCCTATACAGACTGTTGCCACCTCGGGTTCTGCTCCGAGTGTGTTTTCGGCAACTCGGTCACGCTGGACATCGAGAACGACAACGACCCGAAGGAGGTCAACATCGTGGAGGAGGAGCAGATGAAGGTACGTCGGCTCAAGAAAGGGGCAAGGCTGCAGCTGACCGCCGGCAAGCGGTCGGCCATCGTCACCAACAAGAGCGGCGTTAAGCCGCACACAGTCAGCCAGGCGCTCAAGGCTGACCTGGCCAAGTCAACTACGAGCTCGAGCGGAATCTCGAGCAACGCCACCATCCTCTACGAGTGGTGCTGCAACCCTGACAGCAAGCTCAGTGCGAAGTGGACTGAGAGTGGAGGAGCTGCTGTACGTTGCGGTCTTCCTGGATACGATCTCTCTCGGAAGCCCATCGTCGAGAAGCTCGAGGACAAGATTCGGGAGAACCTGCGGAAGGGCCAGAGTGCACGGGTCCATGCCGCATTTCCATGCACGCCATGGACCACGTTGCAGCGCATCACCCTGAAGATCGACCCCCGCAAGGCCGAGAAGCTGGAAAAGGACCGGAAGTATTCCGCGAGGATGATCGACCTTTTTCTGACGTCAATGAGCCGCCTGCGGAAGGAGTTTGGCAGCCAGCTCGCGGTCTCCTTCGAGTGGCCGCGCTACTGCGACGGCTGGGATCCGAAGAAGAACTACACCGCGAAGAAGCTGAAGGATCAGCTCCCGCGCATCATCGATTTCGATGGCTGCGCTTACGGCCTTCAGACCAGGAGCGGGGACGCGATCAAGAAGCCGTGGAGGATTATCACCGACCACTACGGGATCGACAACTCGCTGCACAAGCTTTGCGACGGCCTACACAAACACGTCGAGGCCCGTGGCAAGCTCGCCAAGGACAGCGAGAACTACACCGACGAGCTCGTCGCCATGCTGGTCAAGCAGCTTCGCAAGACGAACATGACCGAGCACCGCGAGGCAAACCCCGCGGAACCAACGAGACGGAGAGCCGCGAGGAGGACAGTGCCTGCCCCGGCAGCCCCCGCAGAGCCAGCCTTGACGGCAGCGGAGGAGCGGACGCTCAAGTCCGCCATGCTGCAGCTCCACGTCAACACGGGGCACCCTGCCAACGACGCGTTGGCCCGGGCCATCCGAGTGGCGGGTGGGTCCCAAAGAGCGGTCGAGATGGCACTCAACCTGCACTGCGAAGTCTGCGCCGCCCATCGGCGACCACTACCTCATCTACCTGGGAGAATCAAGCTAGATAGGGACTTCAATGATTCCATTGGAGTGGACTTGTTCACTCTCGCCGACTACGCCGGCAATCAGTTGGTTTTTCTCAATGTGGTCGATCTCGCTTCTGGATTTACATTATGTGGTACAGTTTCTTCAAGACACCCCTCGATTGTATTCGCGAGGCTTTTGCAGGTTTGGATTACACCGTTTGGGGCACCACAACGGGTACTTTTCGATGGAGGAGGCGAGTTTGAGAGAGTTCTCAAAGGAACTCGAGGACATGGGCTGTCGCCTTATGACTACTGCCGCGGCTACGCCGCAACAGAACGCCACCGTGGAAAGGCACGGCGGCATGTGGAAGGTCCACGCCAGGAAGCTGATCGACCAGTTCAGCATCAGGTTCGATCAGCCCGCGAACGCCCACAAGATCCAGTGGCTGCTCGCCGCTGTCTGCTGGGCTATGAATAGCTCAATCAATGCCAGTGGGTATTCGCCGGCACAGTGGGTACTCGGACGTGGACTTCAACTACCCTATTGCCTGCTGGATAGCGCTGGGAGACTCTCGCTACACGAGAGAGTGGTCTCTGACAAGTCCTTCTCTGAGAGGATTGCCCTCGTGAAGGCCGCCCAGACGTCAATCCAGCATCTGCGTTTCAACCAGTCCCTATCCCGGGCCTTGCTCGCACGATCGCGTGCGGATGGAGCTCAGCACGCGTCGGATATCTATCAAACGGGGGGCCAGATATACTACTGGAGGGGGAACGGCAAGCCTAAGCGCGAATGGGCTTTGCAGTGGCATGGACCCGGCATCATCATTGGCTTCGAGGGCGCCTCGAACGTATGGGTCAGCCATCGTTCCACCACCGTCAAGGTCAACCGAGGACATTTACGCCACGCTACTGCCTCAGAGCTCGTGCCCTGGGGACAGGTACTCAACGCCATGAACGGCAACCAGCCACCACCACCGCCAGGACAACCACCAGCTGACCAGCCCCCACCTCCTGACGGACCACAGCCACCGGGACCAGGAGGAGGGGACGAAGGATCACCACATGAAGGAGGAGACTGCGGTGGAGGCGGATTACCACCATCAGACCAAGGAGGAGATGGAGATACATTCATCGACCTCACGGGCGAAACGCCGAAGAAACGCCCGCGAGTGGACAACGTTCCGCCAGCACTACCACCTCCGCCAACGGCTATCAAGCAGCACAACTTCGGCAACATCGAAGATACTTCACACAATCGCCGCGCACATGCTACTCTTGAGTGGATTCGCCGACGGCAAGGAGATGAAGAATATGCGACCAGTGGGGGCGCCTCAGGCAGCGGTTCAGCACCAGCACCTTCGGGGGGAGATCTTCTGCCAGCGCCTCCAGCGCCTGTTGCTGACTCAGCTGCTGCCGCTGACCCCGACCCCGCTCATGACCCTGCTCATGCCCAAATACAAGCCCAAGAAGACCCAGATCGCGCTGAAGATCCAGCTCCAGAACCCATCGTGCAACCAGAAGTACATGACGAACAGCCTGAAGAACGTGATGGAACACGACTTCCACCACCAGGAGCTCGACGCACAGAAGCTGATGGACATTCATCGGATGCCGACAGCTCCGGATCCGAAGGTCTACGCGACTGGAGCAAGGCCGCGGAGGAGGAAGTTCGCAAAGAAGCCTTTGCCCGCAGACCACAACATCCTGAAGGACAACGCGGCAACAAGGCTCAGCGCCAAGCTCAACAAGAGGACGCACCTCGCGCCCTCGAACGTGACAGGCACGATCAAACAGACGACCGCAGCAAAGCCATCAAGCGCAAGGAATTCTTGGAGAGTCTCAAGGACGACCTACCCAAGTGCTTCAAGAGGCCGAAAGACACACTCAGGACCGACCTCTACTTGGACAACTATTTTGAGATCAACGACGACGTTTTGCATTCGACCATCCGACTCCGGGAGGTGATGCTCACCGGAAAGGCCGCTGCTAAGGAGATCAAGTACGACAAGCTCTCCGCCAAGGACAAGAAGCTCATGGACATGGCCATGAAGGTTGAGTGGTCCAAGTGGACCAAGTTCGGGGCCTACAAGAAGCTACCGCCCAAGGAGTTGAAGGAGATCTTCCAGCGACACCCTGGAATACGACCAGTTGGTACCCGCTGGGTGCTCACGCAGAAGGCCGCCAACCTCATGAAGGCCCGCCTTGTCGTCCAGGGCTGTCAAGAGGACAAGTCCCAGATCCGTGCGGACGCGCCGACCGGGTCAAGGGACGCGCTTTACCTCACGCTTGCTGCCGCCGCCCAGCTTGGCTGGGACCTCACGTCGTACGACGCGATGACGGCTTACCTGCAGTCGGGCAACATCGAGAGGCTGCTATTGCTGCGCATGCCAGCCAAGAACCCGCCGCCAGGCACATTGCCCGGCGAGATCGTGATGGCGACTGGCGCCATCTATGGTACCCGAGATGCCGGACGCCAGTGGTACCTCTACGCCCAAAAGGTGTTCCAGGAGCACGGCCTCATCGAGAGCAAGCTCGAGAAGGGCCTTTACTACTTCTACGACGACAAAGGGCTCGCTGCTATGATCCACTCCCATGTGGATGATTTCCTCATCGCCCAGCGCGGAAGCTCCAGCGAGTGGAAGCGAGTCATTAGCTCCTTGCAGGAAAGGCTGCACCTCAAGAAGGTAGAGGGCATCATCAAGTACTGCGGCCGGACAATCAACAAGATCAACGAGGAGTTCCGCATTACCCAGGCGACGGCCGCCGCCCAGGTGGATTTCATCGAACTTAACGCCCAACGCGGACGATCGCCAGAGGATCGTCTTGCCACCTCGGAGGTCTCGGGATATCGCCACACACTCGGCCAACTGCTTTGGCTCGCAGTACAGACGCGAGTGGGCATCGCCTGCCCGGTGAGTCTTGCGGCTCGCCGCACCAACGCCGCCACCGTGGCCGACGCCAAGACGCTGAACAAGACCGTCGCTTACGTGCACGGGTCCGCCGATGTCGCCATAGTCATCAAGCGCAACATCATCGACCTGCGCACTTGCACCATCATCTGTTTCAGCGACGCGGCCTTCGCCAATGTGGGCGGGGTGAAGAGCCAGTGGGGCATGGCGATTGGGCTAACTCACAAGCCACGGGACGTCGTGGCTGGACGATATGACTTGTGCCTGCCTGTGGCCTGGCATTCGGGCACGGTCAAGCGATCCGTGAAGTCGACGCTGGCCGCCGAGGGCTACGCCACTCTGGAGGGCGCCGAGTCGAGCGCGTGGTTCGGCCAGCTACTTACGGAGGCCTACAACCCGAAGAAGACGCTCAAGCAGATCGACGACCTCAGCACCAAACGATCCGGGGATATCTATAGCGACAGCAACGGCCTGGTGACGCACATCAAGTCTGACGTGGGTCAATCCACGGACAAGCGGTTCCGCATCGTGGCATCAATGATCAAGGAGACGGTGCACCCCAACAGCCAGCTGAAGCTCTCGTGGATACCTACGTGGAGTATGGTCGCCGACGCGCTCACCAAGATCATGGAGACCGGAGTGCTCCTCGCTTTCTTCGGGGCCAAGAAGTGCAACTTTGGCACTGGGCAACCGCGCGCCGCCATGCTTGCCTCAGTGCTGATGACATGTCTCGGACGCGTGAAGGCGCAGCATCCCCCACAGGAATGGCAAGTGCCGATGTCACATTGGATCTACTACATGACATTCATTGCGATGCTCAGTGGGATCATGATTGGATTTACATTGTTCGCAGCGCTGTGGTTTGTGGTGCGAAAGGAGATATTTGGGCCAGGCGACCCCAATCCCATCCAGATCGGGACCATCAACAACACCAGTAATGGGTCCAAGGCCGACCACACCGGGCACGCGGACACTCCCTTGCCCGGAGTATATCCAGGATGGGATGGACGATACCTTGGACGTCGTAACAACGTACAGCCTACCATTCCCGAAGACGTCGACGGAGATGTCTACATGGAGCCGCCGATGATTGCCGTCGCAGTCCAGAGTTCATCATCAGCAAGCGGATCGGCAGCGCCAGCCGCACCGCCCCCATCACCGGACAGCTTCGCGCAGGGAGCGAGCTCTGCGCCATCATCGCCGATGACGGTTCACAGTTCCTCGTCAGCCAGTGTGGTTTCGTGGAACGGATCGACGCCAACGGTTTCGCCATCAGAGATGAACGCATGCGTGGCCGCCGAGCACAACATACGTGTGGGACACAACACACATAGTGTCTACATAACCTGCAGGACGTGCAGGAAGCATGCGTCATGGCTTCGCAGGAATCACATAACCCATGAGCCAGACTTTTCGAGGATGCACAATAGTCTGCGCTGGGATTTACAGAATAGATGGAGGCAGCTACAAGGACTGCCCGGCAAGGCGAAAGCTCAAAATAAGATTTCGTGACGCACGCCGCCGCTCTATAACTGGCGCCGCATCCTGTGGCAGATTACGTTAGTCCGCATCGCTCTGTCAGCTCGTTTTCTTTACACCTGGAGCCACATCGTGTGGCAGACTACGTTCGTCCGAATTGTCTTACCAGCTCGTTTTCTTTACATTTGGCGCCACATCCTGTGGCAGATTACGCTAGTCCGCATTGTTCGAAGCTTTATTCAGTGTGCACAGTTTTTCTTTTATGAGGTGACGACCACACTATTGAGATTTTATCTTGATAAGATAGCGCTATTTGAGTTTTGTCGCATAGCGATCGGACTCGCGCCGCTGTTTGCTTTGAGAATTTATGTATTTCTTGCCGGTGCGTGTAGCAGCACCCGTTAAATACCCTGGGGCAGCCGGATAGCATGCCGACAAGGCCGTTTGCCTGTGTTTGATTTGGAGCGCTCTGATTAATGAAGTGAGCTGCGATCGATGATCGTCGCTCGACGGCGCCGCGAGCGTCAATCAGGAGGAGTGTGATTCCCGCTCACTCCCCGTGCCTTTCCTGCTCCTTCCCAGCTTCCCCGCTCTATCTCCCACGCCCGCCTTGTCGCCGCCATTTTGTTTCGAACTAGGGCCCTTGGCCTTAGAGCTACGCAGAGAGCTTCGCCGCGCGATTCCTCGACAAACGATATCAGCGATATCCATATCACAGACATGGCCCTCCAAGGCCCCTGCATCCCTACCGCGCATGCTTATCATGCGGCTTGACAGTACGCACTGCCCGAGCGTTCGTATCGCGAGGCCGTTCTCGGAGATTTGTGGGCCGTGTTCATGGACGTGGTTGGGCGCGTGCGTCCCCTGTGCGCTCCCCAGCCACATGGGTCGGCCAGCACCTTGTTTTTTGCGACATCGTGGGTCGCTATGGTTTCACACACCTGCTCGCAATCGTTTCACATACCGACCTGCTCGCTCAAGACGGGGGGGTGTCGGCAATGTTCGGGCCCTGGGAGCCTGAGAGCCATCACCAGGCTCGGCCGCTGGGTTCTGGACGCTCGGCCGAGCCGTCTTCGCTTCAAGACGCGCCGGCACGACGCCGAGACGACGACGCAAAACGTTGCTCTGGTCGACTATGTGTGCTGCCGCGGCCTGCCGCTGCTCGCTGCTGCTGCTGCTGCTGCTGCTGCTGCTGCTGCTCGCCACTGCGCGCCCCGGGGCGCTGCGCCGCGGCCTCGGGCTCTGGGACGCCAGCCTGTTTTCAGGCTTTGCTATCACAGATTTGCTCCTCCTCCTCCTCCTCCTCCTCCTCCTCCTCCTCCTCCTCCTCCTCCTCCCTTCCCCCTCCTCCTCCCCCCCTCTCCTCCTCCTCCTCACTCCTCCCCCCTCCTCTCCCCCCCCCTTCTCCTCCTCATCCTCCTCCTCCTCCTCTCCTCCTCCTCCTCCTTCTTCTCCTCCTCCTCCTCCCCTCCTCCTCTCCTCCTCCTCCTCCTCCTCCTCCTCCTCCTCCTCAAGGCAGACAGACTCCTCATTTCCGATTATCCGAAAGTTCTTTGCTCCACAGGGGCGAGGAGTTGGGCACCAGCCCGGCAGCAGGCGAGCGGCGCAGCACGCCTGGGGTCGTCTCTGCCGGCGCTGGCGCGCAGAGGCTGCCCCCTCGGGAGCGCCCTCGGCGCACGCGCGACGTAGGAGGAGGAGGAGGAGGAGGAGGAGGAGGAGGAGGAGGAGGAGGAGGAGGAGGAGGGAGGAGGAGGAGGAGGAGGAGGAGGAGGAGGAGGAGGAGGAGGAGGAGGAGGAGGAGGAGGAGGAGGAGGAGGAGGAGGAGAGGAGGAGGAGGAGGAGGAGGAGGAGGAGGAGGAGGAGGAGGAGGGAGGAGGAGGAGGAGGAGGAGGAGGAGGAGGAGGAGGAGGAGGAGGGGGGAGAGGAGGAGGAGGAGGAGGAGGAGGAGGAGGTCCGTAGCCATTTTGGCTCAAGTCCGTAGCGGTTTCGGCTCGGACTGACCATACTGGCCTGGGGGAAAGCAGCGGCCCCCGACAGTGCACCTCCCGGCCTGGGTCAGGCGAGGTATTTTGCGTTTCAGTGAGCTCCTGTGGGAGCAACAGCTTCACTTCCCTACCTCATGGGTGGCGATGCGGCGCCAAAGGACATCCTTCTGGGGCCGAAGAAGCCATTGTGGAGCTGCACGAAGTGCCACAGGAAAGGCAACTGGGCGTGCAGGATCCGCTGCGCCTGCGGCTCACCAGCTCCAGCAGCGGTTGCCAAGGCAGCCAAGTCGGCACACGAAAAGGAAATTGCAGGGAACGGAGCTGCTGGGCAGAAAGGGCCCAAGGGCAGGTGGGCCGATGGGGCACCTGCATCCTTGGACAAGGCCCTACAGGCGATTGTCAAGAGGCTCGAGAGTCTGGAGAAGCCCGCAACCAGGGTGGTGGCCAAGTCGCCGCCGTGGTCTGATAAGGTGGACTCAGCTGAGAAGGAGCTCAAGGACAGGCTCGCCCACTGGCAGAAGGCGGCGCGGTTCTCGGTGCACGACACTGACAAGAGGATGGCAGAGGACATGGTTGCACAGCTGCAGCACCAGATCCAGGAAGCCAAACCTCTACACGTACAAGCTCACTCAGTCACTACCAGACTGGAGCGGGCAAGGGACAATGTCGCGAAGTTGGAGAAGCATGTCTCGGACACCAGGGAAGAGATACAGAAGGCGAAGGACGAGCTGGATAAGAAGCTCGCGGACGCTGAGACGGCGCTGCAGGAAGCACAGCGTCAACAGCAGGCCTTGCAGCAAGAGGCCAAGGAAACCTTCGCCAAAGGCTTCTGCTCCGACGGCAGCGGGCCCATCCTTAAGATGGACGAGTCGATTTTGGCGGGTGCCAGTACTGAGTTCAGGGACTGGTTCGTCTCCAATAAAGCAACGGAGGACGCGCATTTCGAGACGCTCCGCAAGCTCATGGAGGCCCAAGCTGTTGCTGCAAGCAACGCTATGCGCCCTCCTCCTGCTGTGCCAGGGGGTGGTGAGCAAGACGATGACGCCGATGACCTCGACGACGCCGATATGGACCTCGACGACGCCGATGAGGACATCGATAAGCTTGGACAGGCACAGGCCAGCGTGGCCGCAGCCATGTCAGCAGCCACCTCAGCAACTGGCGACGATAAAGCTAAGGCTGAGCAGGAGCTTTCCAGAGCCAAGCGTCTACCGGCAGAACAGATCGCAGCCATGGCAAAGAGGCGAAAGCGAGGGTAGCTCGTCCGAGGATGGTCGAATGAGCGGTTCGGCGGCAGAACAGTTGTGTCAAGGTGAGCTGTCGCTGGACTTCTTGCTCTACTTCGTCAGCATGCACTACGAGTGCTACGAGATATGCGATGTGTTGCCAACTGATGTTCAACTTGATGATGTGCAGCATGAGGTAGGGGTGCAGCAAGTTATCATGCCTGACAAGTTTTTGGACGGGAAGATGATTGATGTGGAGTGGCCTGACGTTGGGTTTCAGATCCCCTCTCTGCAGCCGTCCCAGATGTTCGACGATGCCAGGTTTGACCCGAAGTACTACGTGCCAGAGGTTGGCAGCCTGGGCTGTGGGGTCGGGGATTCTGCCCCCGTTTGTCACCCCCCACAGCCCACAGGGACTTCGGGAGCAGGTGCGTCTTCGAGCGCTTCTGCGTCGTGCGGCGCACTCACGGCTCCTTGGGGGCCGCAGAAGTCGCCACAGGAAGACGCTGCACCACACGCCGCTCTACCTGAGTTGCCTCGACTGGCCCGCTCTTCGGGGTCGAGGCCAAGAGCGACGTTGAGCACGGGTCTACCTGAGATGTCTCGACTGGCCCGCTCTTCGGGGTCGAGGTCACGAGCGACGCTGAGCACCGCTCTCCCTGATATGCCTCGACTGGCCCGCTCCTCGGGGTCGAGGCCAAGAGCGACGTTGAGCACATCTTCAGGCTTGGGTGCCTTGTCGACTGCCTGTTCGGCCCCTTTTGGGGACATTCGTCGCCATGCAGCTGGCCCCGATGGCACGCATTGTCGCGCTCAAGCCGATCGGGCAACTGAGGACGGCAGTACCGACCATCGGGGGGCCTCGATAGGTCAGAACGCTATGGGTACACTTGGAGAGCCCACTGACATGTGTGTTGAGCCACCTCCAGAGGATCCAGATTCACCTCAGCAAATATTTCTTGATGCGATGCTTCTGAGGGCGACTGGATGGATACTTAGACTTGATTGCGAGTCCAGCGGGTGCCACGATTGGATGACCTGGTGTGTGCCGTGCGTCATGGCGAAACTTCAAGTGGTATCTTGGACTGAAGAGGCAGAGGCTGGACGCTCGATTGAGCAGATGGCTCAAGACATCTGTTATGGCTGCTGGCAAAGTTCGGGACCTGGCCGAAGGAACGTGATTGAGTGCGTGAACTGGGTCGGCAGACGGGGGTCGCATGAGTCTTGGGAAAGGGCAGTCAGACGGCACTTCAGAGCTCTGCGGCACACGCGCAGCGAAATGAGGCTCTATCTGGGTAACGCTGCTCCCCCAGCAGTGCGAGAGTATCGCGAAGATTCTGATGGGGAAATCTTGCCTTCTGTTGGGCGTGATGGGCTACCTCTGCCAGCACTTGCAGACGAAGCCCTGCAGCAAGATGATGAGCAGGTACCTCAGCGTGAGCCAGATGATGATGATGCTGCCGATGATCGACGTAGGAGGCGCCCCAGGCACGATGCTCCTGCGCCCTCTCCGCTTCCTAAGCCAGCGTCTGCGGCTTCGCCTCAGGACTTGCAGCTACCATTGCTTGGTGAAGATGGGGCCGACCGAGCAGGCAGGGGCTATCAACCTGCCACGCCTGGGGCCAAGCGGGTCAGGGCCAAAAAGCAAAATGACAAAAGCTGGGGCTTTCTGACGTGTAATGCTAATTCCTGGGCTTCTGAGGAAACCGTCCTGGACTGGAGGCTGGATGAAAAGCGTGACCTTCCACCTCCCCACTTCTACGCCGGGCAGGAAACCAGGATCAGAGCCCAGGATGAGATCGATAAGCATCGAAAGGCCCTCAGGTGTAAAGGACTTTGCGTGGACTTTGTACCTGCTGTCAGCACTGGTGATCATGTGCTGTCAACTTCTGCTGGGGTTGTGACGGGAGCTCGGAATTTCTTGAATCAGAAGACCTTAGAGGCCCAGGAGATCACCAAGGTACCCCAAGCCGCAGGTAGGGTCTGTGCTAGGCATGTTCAAGCTGTGCTTCCTGGGGGCATAGTCTGGGTCTCAGTTTATTTCTGGCATTCGATCGGGGTCAAGGGCGAGAATGCGGACCTCTTAGCTGGGCTTGGAAGGTTCCTGGAGTCCCTCACCGTGCCCTGGGTCATCGGCTGCGACGCTAACATGGAGCCGAACTCTGAAGGTCTGAAAGCTTGGTGCCCCCAGCTTGGAGCGTCGGTGGTGGCTTCAGCTGAAGCGACGTGCAGCGCAGGAGCTGGCAACAATCTAGATTTTTTCTTGCTGTCGCACGGCCTGAGCCAGTGCGTCGAGAGTGTCAGGGTGCTCCACGACGCGCCCATCAGTCCTCACTCGCCTGTCGAGCTTTGGTTGAAAGGAATCTCGATGTCGATCCCGATCCACGTTAGGCTTAAGAGGAAGCGCTTCCCGACAAAGAAGCCGACAGGGTGTATCAGACAGCCTGAACATAGAGTTTGGTCTTGGGATCCTGGACGAGATGATATCGATTTCTTGGGCTCTTGGGAACAGTGGCTTACCAATGCGGAGTTTGAGCTTTGTCGAATATGCGATATATACGGTGAAGCTAGACAGGTATATCTTGGGAGGTCCCAAGGGTTCCAGCGGAAGGTCCTGCCTCTGGAGCTGTTTCTGCGGAAGAAGTGGTTCTCCAACTCTACTCCCCAGCTTAGGGCGTGGCGCTCGCTCGTGGCCTTGCTTGCTAAAGCTGAACACTGTGCTGCGAACAACTTCGAGGGCACGCTCTGGGAGAGAGTCAAGGCCGGCCTTTTTCGGCTAGACGAAGAGCTGCTGCTGCCTCAGTGTTTAGTCATTGCGCCTTCGATCAGCGACATGATCGAGGCTATCGCGGGCACTGATGGCCGAGAGCTGGGTTTTTTCTTGCCCACGGCCAGATCAACGCACGATCACCTGCTCAGCCAGCACTCGCGTAAGAGATGGGCTAAGTGGAAAGCGCGGGCTAAGGAGTCAGTGACTAAGGGAGGCAAGGAGGCCCACAGGTACAGCAAGACGAAGATGCCTGTGGTTGGACCTCGTGGGGACCAAGGTTTTGAGCTCCAGGGGGACATGGCGATCCAGGCGCTTGAGGGTGAATGGAACGGGTACTGGCAGAGTCATAGGTCGGGGCTTTCCGAAAGGCAACTGGAGTTAGCTAAACAGTCGGAACCTCTTGGAAGACCCGATCTGCAAGTTGTGATGTGGGCCCTGCACCGCTTCAAGCACGAAACGGGCCTTGGAGCGGATGACATCAACCCTAGGTCTTGGGCCCTGCTGCCTCAGGATTTCCTCATTAGGCTCATAGATGTGATGATGGCCTGGGAGAGGGACCCTTTCAACATTCCAGATAAGTACCCCACGATCATTGTCTTTCAGGGCAAGCAAGAAGGGGAGGGCCTTAGGCCTTTGGCGCTCATCTTGTCGCTTTTCAGAATCTGGGGCCGAGTTCGGCAGTGTGAAATGAGGGCCTGGGAAGCTCAACGTCGTACTCCGTTCTTTTGGGGCTCCAGGGACAAGGAGTGCGACCGTGCTGGATGGCAACATGCAATGATTGCTGAATTTGCACGTGCTAAAGGGTTCGAGTCGGCCACGCTGTGCAAAGACCTCGAGAAGTTTTATGAGAGAGTTGCTCCTGGGATCCTGTTTGATGAAGCCAAAAAGAGTGGGTGTCATCTGGGCCTTACGGTTTCGGCTATTGCTCTGTGCACGGGGCCCAGGGCCATCGATTTCTCTGGAGCGACGTCGGGGGTCTTTCGCACGACGGGCACCATTTTGGCTGGCTGCAGCTTGGCGACGTCATTCGCCAAGATAGTCTTGTACCGCGTGCTGTGCTGCTTGGCGCAGACCTTCCCCTCCCTGTACATTAGGAACGCCGTCGACGACGTTTCGCTGCAGCTGCTGGGCACTGCCAAGTTCGTGGTAGAGAATCTCTCAGCAGCGGGCATCCAACTAAGACAGGGGTTTGATGACTTGGAGTTGGTCGTCTCGGGGAAGAAAACGGTCTTCTTGGCGTCGGCTCAGGATGTTTCAGAAGGTCTCCAGAAAGCTTGGAAGCATCTTAAGTACACGATGAAAGTAGCTGTCAGGTCTCTTGGTTGTGATGCCGTATGCAGAAGGATTCGTAGGAATGCGACTTCACTAAAACGTATCCGAGGTGCAGCTCGGAAAGCTCGACGGCTCTGGAAACTGAAAGCGGCTGGTGCTGAGGTCAGTAATGTATACAGAGCGGGGCCTCAAGCGGGAGCTATTTGGGGTACAGCTGTAGCGGGTCTTACTGCAAGCCAAGTGCGCACACTAAGGGTAGCAGCGTGCAAGAGTTTATCCAAGCATAAAGCTGGAGCGATCACATCATGCAAGCTGCGCGCACATGATAGGGGCAGAGCCATGGACCCGTACGTCCTGTATCATGCCAATGTAATACATCAATGGGCGCGTGCAATATGGGATGGCACACCTCCTTTGTATGTGATGCAGTATGTGTTCGAGCTTGCTGTGGATGCAATGTCTTCTACGCGCAGGCCGTGGCTGAGTGCAACTTCGCCTGCGCACGTCTTGCGGCTCGCGCTGTCGGAAATAGGTTGGCGGCCTGTCAGTGCGAGGATCTTGTTGAAAGCGGACGGTGGGAAAGTTGACCTCCTCCAGCTTGCCCCTTTGTCGGTCAGAGATCTGGCGGAAAGAGATGCAGGACACAGGGCAGATGTGAAAGGCTTGAAGCGTCGACCGTGCCTCAATAAGTCCTGGGTCCGTCCTGTGTTTTGGGAAGGGGCCTTGAAGGTCATCAACGGGGCCCAAAATGAGGTTTGGCATGACCACCATCAGGCGTGTGCTCGCAATTGTTTCTCCATGGGCACCTGGACTCAACAGAGATTATTTGATCAACACCTTGCGCCAGACAATGTGTGTCGGCTCTGCTTAGGTGCCCCAGGAACCCTATTCCACAGGAGATTCGAGTGCGCTGCCTTCGATGCTGACCGTCGGGAGCACCTCAGCGACGAGACCAAGCGCGCAGCCATATTAGCATGTGTGCTCGGTCAAGATCTTGAAAAGTTTGCTGCAGGGCTGATGCCAGATCCGCGTGAGCTCACGACCCCAGCGTTATCGACCAGTGAGTGCCAAGTGTTTTGGTTTAATAAGCCTGCTAGTGGAATGTTGTCGGGTCACCTCTTCACTGATGGATCGGCTCTCGACCCCACCTCTTCCAGGTTTCGTCGAGCTGGATGGTCGATCTGTGCTGTGTCTGCTAATGGTGACCTCATCTCAGCTGCATATGGGCCAGTGCCATTACAGGCGGCACCGTTCCAGCAGGCCCGTGATGGGAAGATTTCGCGTATGTGATGCTTGCTGACATTGCTACAGGCAACTTTGAGACCTACACGGACTGTGAGGGGACCCTGGGGTGCGTCTGGGATCGGCTTGGGTCGATAGGTTCGTGTAATCCCAGGGCCCATATGTGGTCTCGTGTCTGGCATGTCTTTGAAGATGGAATTGTGGCCCACAAAACGTTGGGGCACGCCACGATGAATGATATCCTTGAGGGCCGATCCACTGTCTTCGAGAGGCAAGGGAATCGGCATGCAGACAGGTTTGCTAAGCTAGGTGCGTCCAAACACCCTGATGTCTCGCAGGCCAAGGAGCAAGTAGGTGCCCTTCAGAGCCTCCAGGAGGAAATAATACGGTGGGGAGGGGTCCAGGACGTCCTCATGAGCCAGCGTTCGTGGTCGGACTCGTCTGGTTTTCCTGAGCCCCCTGATGAGCAGGACGGCCTGGCCCCTGAACCATCCTGGCACGCGAAGGCCAAGAGGCAGCGTGCCCTTGAGCGCAGGTCGCTGCAGGCGGCTGATCGTCTCGGTGCTAGAAGGACCCTGCTGAGTTTTAAAACTCCCCTGTTTTCGGACACGAAGGCTAGTGATTCCAGTGCCAAAGCTGTATCTGAGAGCCAAGCTATCGTGCTCTTGCAAGGTCACAACCTTAGAATGTATAAGGTCTGGGACGGGGCGGTGGCTCGGGTGGCGGGGAGTGGGTGGGTGATGAGCTGCATCAGGTGTGGTGGCTACGCTTGGGGCGGGGTTGACACGTTGTGCAAACCTTGTCCCACGCAGCCCCCCACTAAAGATTTGAAGCAACAGAGGAACCGTCCATTTAAAGGCCTCTTCCCCAGCTGGGCCAAGCAGTACAGAGGTTGGCGGGTCAGCGACCAGAGGGCGCCGCTGCCATCTGACCTCCTCGCGCTGGTTCGAGCCACGAGGAGGGGAGTCCAGGTTCTGGAGGATTGTGAGGCTGAGGACGGTGAAGTTTTTGATTCCACGTGGGGTGAAGCTTGGACGATTCCCGAGCTCTACTCCAAGTTCGGCTTGCTGCCGCCTGCTGGTCAGGAGCCCCCCCCCAGAGGGGAGAGGATTCGGACTAGCTCTGTTTTTGTTGTTAGGGGCGTCTGGCATTGACAGACACTCCCAACGAGAATATAATAGAATAGGAGGAGGAGGAGGAGGAGGAGGAGGAGGAGGA